>BLXL01004109.1:0-14233 GCA_023170135.1 Acarapis woodi | reverse complement strand
TGGTTTTGTTTGCCAAGGACACCGTACACATTCTTGAATAAGTAGCTGTGTGACATTGAAATGATCAATATAATTATAGTCTACAATCAATGCACTAAAATTTAAGTTAATTGTTTCAATTGAATTAATTGGACGTTCAATTAATATTTCATCCTTTTCACATTTATCCACACAACTTGATCTTTCATTGTAATTTTGTAAATGATTAACTCTTTGATTTTTGATTTCATGATTTTTATTGTTCATGTAGATTTCAGGTATTTCTTTACAAAAAGAGCATGCATTTCTATTTAATGAGGAGACCATTCTTTTTGGACAAGGTATACAGAAGAGTTCATTTGATGATTTTGAATAATGTCTTTTCAATCGAAACATACCTCGTTTACAAACACAACTCAATCCATCCTCAGATTTTTCAAGGTTTAATTCAACTTGTATTTGATTTGATGTTGAATAATTAGTAGATGTATGATGTGAATGGTGAGAGAAATTTTGATTGTCTGATATCAAATTTGAACTAAAGGCCAAATTAAATGTTTTAGGATACAATACATTAAATAAATCTCTTTCAGACTGATGATTGAACATTTGTTCACATTTTACACATTTTAGATAATTCACATTGAAATATTCATCACTTGTACACTGGTTGATATGTTGAATCGATTGAGCCATTCGGCAATTGATGACCGTTATTAAAGAGAAGGGCAATATAAAATTGATTAGCATTTCGATTAATTATATTTGTTTAAGTGACGTCTTAATGACTGTGAGTCATTTGTCCTCGCATATTATGGTAATCCTATTGCTAAGTAATGACCAATATCAACCTGTGTATTACTAATTTAAATTTACAAAAAATTTGGAGAGACATAATTTGAAATTTTTCTTTTAAAGAATTATGAAATACAAGATTTAAAATCTAAATGAATCCAAATACCATTAGAATTAAATTTTTAAATAATTTTATCGACCATGAAAATTGAAAAATTTTAATTCATGATTCTCGAATCCCATACTGTAATTTCGTGTTCGAGATTAATTTCATGAAAATTTTAGCGTCTATAATTAGGCAAGAGGCACTTTTTTTTTGACCAATAAATGAATATATTTTTGTTATAAATACGTAAATAGAAAAAAAAGTAATAATTTGATTTAAAAATATTTAATGGTCCTTTTTTTTTAGAGAACTTGCTCTTTGTTTGGGTCCTGGTGTGGCGAAAGAGCAGAATTTATTTATCAATAACTCATATAGACTAGGGCAGTGTAAGTTTGATATTCATTCGGGAGGTTACCAAATAGATTGTAATTATAATAGAGCAAAAATTAATGTCTAGATTTAATATACAAATAGAATAATTTGTCTCATAAATAAAAACTATCTAAGTCTTTTTAATATACGAAATATAATTGTAAAATTTGTTTTTCTAAAAAAAGTATATGAATTTGCGTTTTGCAAAAATTTCAGAATAAAGCGAACCATTATTCTAGCTATATCGACTTTTTGATGCAAACATAGTAACATTTTTCTATTTATTATACTAGAGACCAAACAGGTAACTACAACAAAAAGAATTCGACTTTCCTGGATACCAATTCCTAAGAGAAAAAGACATGAAATTTTGTAAATTCAAAATTTTAAAGTACTTTTTAATATTATTTTTATTTCATCTCTCATGTATTAAGCATCCCTTACATCAAATAAAAATAACGTAAAATTCAATATTTGAATCAAACTTTTTATTGCTCAACCTAGCATCTTTTATTTGTATAATTATCAATTGGATACAAAAACTATATAGCAGATTAGGGTTCCAAAGTTAAAAAAAATCAGGCATATTAATAGATGGCAATTAATTACTCTTCTTTCTTTAAAATGCATACTTTATCTAATTTCTTTTAAATAAGTTTCTTTTTTTACAGCAATTTCGAAAGGCATGAATGTAACAATTCGAATAAAAAATTTTTGAATAAATTTTAAACTATCAGAATTCGATTTTCACCATTTTTTAATAAATAAAATTCAATACATTTTATCAGGTCATATATATTAAATTATTCATAAAGATATATGTTGAAATTTTTTTTTATCGTAAAGAACTCTTATCAAATATACGTTTTATAATTAATTAAAAAGATAGACTTTGACCATTAACTTCCTGTTGGATTGAATAATAGCTTTGTCCTGTAATTTAAAAAAAAAAAAATCTTTTCATAGATATCGTTGCTCATTTTCGCAGACTAGTTATTAATTTAGTTCTGGTTTACTTATAAAAATGAGATTAATGATGGTTCAGCTAAACCTATAGATTCGATAAATAAATTTACTTAATTTAAAAATACTTAAATAATACTTAAACTAAACATCAATTAAATAATTTACTTTCAAATTATTATAAACTTTAACAAAAAATTTTTGAAGAAAAAACATTTGAAATTTTTTGAAAGTGTGACTTGAAAAAATTATAAAATAATGTTTCTTTCTATTTAAGTGAACATGCTTCAATAAAAAAATAATTATTCAGTAAAAAAATAAAAAATCGAAACGAAAATTTTGATTGCTATAATCAAAATCTCTTATAGTATATAGATTTTTTTATATTTCCTTTTTTATATATTGTTATAATATAAAAATTTTTTTTTAAAAATGTATAGTTTCAAAATTTTAAAAAAATCGATTTAAAAAAAAAATTTTTATCAGAACAAGCGAATACAAATTAGAAATTAGAAATTAGAAATTAGAAATTAGAAATTAGAAATTAGAAATTAGAAATTAGAAATTAGAAATTAGAAATTAGAAATTAGAAATTAGAAATTAGAAATTAGAAATTAGAAATAGATGAATTCGACAGGCGGAAGAAAAACAATTCGTATTTAAAACATGATAGTTTTATTTAGTAATTATAATGATAATCATTCAATGCTGTTTCATGAACACACTTGGACTTTTAAATAGAGCTTTGAGTATAAAAAAAAATTGATCCATTCTTATCTATGGCTTTTGATTCAATAATTTATCAAAAGTAACAAGAACTGAAATCCGATTTATTTATCATACAAATTACAATGAAGAAAATAGATTTCATCAGTAAGTTTTGGACTATTACCGAGTTTGAATTTTTCAATAAGAGTAACTGAGGCAGGAATCGAAAGTACCCATTTCGCAAGTTGAGCAAGTTTAGGAAATTTGGTGTGATGATCTCTCCACCAAATTAAAACGTTATTTTCATCACAAGTTGGCAATGTTTCATTCAAATAACATTGGAGTTCGTCTTGATTAATCAATGGATTTGTTTCTTCCCAATCCGAAAAATCAGTTCGTGCTTTCTTTGAACGTGTTTCCAATTGGTAGTCAACTTTTTCTTCACATTCATCTAGAACGCGTTCTTCAATTAATTTTCTCACTTCCTCATGAACTTTAGTTCGTTCATCAGATTTTAACATTTTGAGAGAACGAAAGTTTGGCCACAAAAAGCAGGCTATTTTATGCAAAATATGTAATTCAAAATTCTTTTCTACTGCATCACGAACTGATTTTTTAGTTCTTTTTATAAACATACTATCATCGAGTTCTTCATCGAAATCTGCACAATCCTCCATTCGATCATCGTCCTCTAAATGTTTCATGATTTTATAATACCAAAGAAGTACATGATTGAGCGTTGGATGCGTGGAACAATTCCTTAATTCACAAGCATTTCGGAAAGGTGTGAGTAAATTAACAAGAAACTCAATTAGATCAAAATTAAGTGGATAAATTTCCAGATCGCATTTGTCAACATTTATTAATACATGTCTCATAATCTCATATTTGGCTATCCAATCCACGTTTTCAACTATTGATTCTAATTTAACTTCAATACCAAGTTCATTGCATACGATACGACAACCTTCAATTATAGCAGTATAGGTATCGTCATAGAAGATCGTATTGTTTATTATATAATCAATAGTATGAGCGATTGACGTAAGACTAATATTCACCCCGTCAAAATGACCTCCTCTTGATACGAACGTAAATTTACTTAATTTGTCTTCTTCGTTCAAATGATAATCATTAAGTGTATTTGTAATAAAGTTGTTTATATCATTACCATATGCATCTGCACTTAGAACAATTTCTTTTAATTTCCATTCATTATTTATGTAATAAGTTGCAAGTATACATAATTCATCTTGTGAATCGCAAACCAATGCACCTCCAATATTCTTATATAATTCAAGTTGAAGATCATTTTTCACCTGAAATTTATGTGTAGAATATTTAGTATACATTTGATTGTAGATTTGAGATGTGTCTGGTAGTTGACGAATATTCACATTTTGATTTCCCAATTGTAAAAGTGTCTGACATAAGCGTTTAAATGCAGATGAACGCAAAGTTTCAAAACTAATCAATTCTTTGTAACATAATTCAATACACCGATCACGAAATTCATTTTTAAGATGTGTGAATTTTAATGAAGTTGTCAAAGTGTTATTAGTTGACGAGTTTGCAGTAGACTTATTTAAATTTGATAAATTATTAACCAGTGGCATAAGAGCGGCTGAATTATTTGCATTATTATTTGTTAAATGATTCAAATTGAAACTATTTAAATTATTTAAGTTGTTTAAATTAAGATTATTTTGATTAGTGAGATTTTTCATAGCGTTCAACAGATTATTTGAACTTAATTCTTTTATAATTGAACTTAAATTGTGTGCACTTGTACTCAATGTGTTTGAATTGTTGTTATTTAAGTTAGTGAGAGTTGAACTTGAATTGATTGCTTTTGATGAAGTACTATTAATGGATAGACTATTATTTTTTTGATTTGTATGACTGTTCTCGGATGACGATTTGTGCGATGTATTGAGAAGAGATAACGGGAAGGGACCACATGGACATTGGGGTACATGCCTGTGTAAAAGATGTGCTTTTAAAATTAATGAATTAATTAATTTTAATAAAAGAAAACTCACCTTCGTAAAACAGCTGGAATTGATTTCGGATCTGAAGTTTTAATTATTTCAAGGCAACGCTTACAACGAGCATATCCAAGCAACAGATTAGATGACGGTTCAATCACTTCTTCGAATTCATCCCAAATGGGGGTCGCTCGATTTTTAGGTTTCGATCTGAAAATGAGTTGATTATTTGCAATTGGAATTGAACTGAATTTATCAATATCCTTTTGTTTGCATAAATGACCAAGAAGTACATCAGCGTTTTTTTTTAATAAAAATCTGCATGCTTTGCACATCATCATTTGACAAGATATTTTAGTTGCGCTGTCTATTACTTCAACAAAACGTTCAAAAAGAGAAGGCATATGCTCGAGTATTGTAGCATCATTTTGTATTTCACAGTTTGCATTGTTTAATCGTCTCAGAGGTTTTTTTTGATTAGACGAAGATTCACTTGTATTCTTAATTAATTTATTCACTTGATTACGTTTCTCTGATTCAATTTGCGAGCTAGTTTCGTTACTATTACGCGACAATAAACCATTAGCCGTGATTAAAAACGAGTTAGTCAGATTCGTATTTTCCGACATTGTCGGTATAGGCGAAGATGAGGCTGATGAAGATGAATGATACATGTTTATATGAGATCATCTATTTCAGTAGATTACATTGAGATCTTGAGTGACTAATGCTTCCAAAGGAAAGTGAGAAAAAGATTGTTGTACGTCCTGCGAGAAAAAGACGACTTTAGACTAAAGTTTTTTTTCTTTTTTTTTTTTTTTTTTCATTTCTGATTTTTTTTTTGTTCTATTATGAAAAGTTTATTTAGTAAGAAAAGTAAGCTTGTACGTCTGGTCCGATACTCACACACAAACACTCATCATAAAGCGTATAGAAAAGGGAGCCAATTGACGGCTAGTTATGCGGGGTCGATTTGAGGCCAGCTGGCGAAATGAATATATATTCTACATACATGTGTATGCTATTAAAAGTACAAAGAAAAGCGCTTTTCGAGGGGCGGTCGACCTCTAACTCAATTGGTGAATACTGACAGTATTTTCGGTTCAGAAAGAGATTATTAAACTATTGTCGCATTGAGGTGCGGTGTCAGCGTTTATTCTACAAGCAATACTTAGTTCATTTAGAAATTGAACTTTCTAACTAAAATTTTTTATGAAAACCTCCGCTGTGTCGTTTGTGTGTATTTTGTAGGCTTTTACTATTGTATATAAAAGAAAACATAGTCATTCTATCAAGCGTATCAAGGGCAAAACCCGGAGAGAATAAGCAAACCAAAAGATATGTTTGTACTCTTTGCGTTGAGTTATAATGTTTTAAATGCGTGAAATCGTATATTCGTACATTTCAAGGCGCAAAGAAAGCGATCTAAACTTGATCATCAGGCTTTGTGGCGAAGAGAAAAAAAATTTCTAAAAAAAAAAAAATCAGAAATGATTTTGTATGAAGATGCTAATTTATTGGTAAGCAAGATAAACTAAAAAATGATTCATTTATAAGTAGTTGGCCATTGTACAATTTAAATGTAATCGTACATTGCGAGACTATTCAAAAGCGAAAAAATCGTAGATACAATATTCACACTATTATAATAGTCTGACCAGAACAACAGGCAGAGAACGGGCGGATTTCGTATGTGTATGCAATATAATTTCGTACACAAAATACAATGTTCATTGAGCATAAAGGAAGTTGGAGGGAGACTAAGCACACAATGAGCAAGTAGTAGCACTTTGGAAAATTGAATGTGCAAGTTTTGAGTAAAATTTTTTTCTGCTGTTCGTTCGCTTTTTTCCACCGAACACACGCGGTCTAGTTCATCGTCAAAAAGAGAAAGAGGATAAGCAGATGTTCTTATTTTTCAGAGTATGCGCTATACATTTTTTTGGTTAACACACAATGCCTCAGTCTATTCAAAGAAATACATAATAATAAATTTCATGCATGTACTTGACAATCTTACTTATATGTATCTAAAATTTATCTTCTAAGGGTCATTTTGACATTTTCTTAAATTTTTTATTATTATCAATATTTAATTACTAAAAAACTAAATAATTATAAATCCGAAAATAATTAATAAATAACAAAATCATCGGAAATTACAAGTTGATGAAAAAGCAAATTAATGAATATTTTTAAATTTATAATAGTGAATTATACTTGGTTGTAATCAATATTAAATAAAAACACAAACATTACAAAAAAAAAAAAAACAAAAATGATTACAGAAAAAAGAAATAATATAAAAAGTTTAAAATTTGAAAACTAAACACTTGTAAGATTCAAAGATTTTAAAAATAATACAAAAAATAAAAACATACCTTGATATTCAATTTATAGGTGAAAGATGAAATTGAAATGGTGTAAAGGTAAAATGAAATTTTTGAAAAAGAGAGCAGTATCAAAATTGAAGAGCGTATGGATGAAAGCAAGAATAAGAAAATATCCGCGAGCTGCCCAAAGCGACGACGAGCCTGGACTATAATACACGGTTTAATTATGCATACTGTGCTGATCAATGTAACTCGGCACTGCATGTGCGCATGAAAATTCCGCTTAGTCTGCTCGTTTTCTTTTTCTTTTCATTTTGCAGTACACTTACTTGCTAGACACCGTACACAGCTATTTAACATATACGAACCCGCCATCGTATTCTAACCGCTTCGGTTGCTATATAATAAAATTTGAATGAAAAGTTTTGGACTTCTCACTCGTTCTCAGACAGCTTGCAGACTACAAAAAGAGCGTACTAAATTTTTAAGAGGGGTTGAAAAAAACCACATTGAAAGAAAGACTCATTGCAAATAAATTATATAGTGAGAAAAGTACGTATTCGACCGGGAAAAATAAATGAATAAATGTATTAGAGAGAAAACATGACGTCTCGTTAAAATTGTACGCACCGAGCAGACCAAAAAATGTTTTAAATATTGAAAGAGAGTGCTTAGGTTAAGACTAGTACGTTTAGAAAAAAAAAATTGATTATTAGGGTAGACTCTTATTTTATCGAAATAAATTTAGACTTATCGGGTTCACATGTTGACTTGTATCGTGCCATACAAGTCTTGATTTATATTGTAAAAAAAGGATTAATTTTTTCGCCTCTTAGATATTTTTATACAACTAGAAAATTCTAATGGCCGTTAATAATTTGACAGACTATTACCGATGAATATATATGTATTTCAAATATTTTTAATTTAACTGGATCATCTTTGTTTATTTGAAAAAGTGGAAAAGATTTAAATAGGCACTTGTTGAATCTATTAATGTAATTTTTTTTTGCAGAATTTTTAAGAAACTGAAAATGTACATAATCGCGTGCACCAAAATTTAAGTAATTGTTTTTTTTTTTTGTAACATAGAAGTTATTTTGAAAAAAATATCCAATATTACTATTCGTTTCAAAAAAAATTGGTGATATGAGTCATATTTGTGTGATTATTTTGATCTGTTTAATGAAACTCTCAAGCTTAAAATATCTCTGTAATAATCAATAAAATGGTTCATTTATTTAATAAAATTCTAAGCGCATTTTAAATCGAAAAAAAAAAATAGTCGTGTTTTAAAATTCTTTAATATCTTCTGATATATATTTTAACACAAAGCATATTAATCCAAAAACATTTGAGCAACTATAATTTTTTTGTTTTTTAATCAATTTTAAAAATATTTAGTAACAGACTATAATTTTTTGTAAATAAGAACAATATAGAGAGATCACCTCAATCGAAGACATATCTTAACACATTAACAAAAAAAAAACAAGCTTAGTTTATCGTTTTTTTTAAGTAATAAGATCGTTGATATCGAGTTAATACTATTTTGAAATCAACAAGGTAAGTTATTTATCAAGTAATCACATAATGTACATTGCTTAAATTTACTCTTTTAAGTTAATTTACACAAAAGGTTGACTTGAAAAATGGATTTAATTTTGTATAAATTTTCAATGAATTTGAAATCTAATAAGAGAGGAACAAGTACTTTACAAAGATATTGTGATCATCAGATTCATATGAATTTCGAAAAACTATTCTTTGAAAACGTCGCTTTATTTTGTAAAGTATGTGTTAAATTAAGTAATTTATCCTTTCTAAATTCATTCAAATCGAGTTTATTTTTGTTTTTTCATGATTTATTTCAAATGAGAATATTTGTCTTTGTGTGTAATTATTTTCTAAGAGATTTTTAAAAATTTTTTTCTTATAAATTTTAATATATTAACATTAATCTTTTTCAAATTTTCTTAAAAAATAAATATAAAATTTGAACAGAGCAATGTTTACAAAAAGAGCTCATTTACACGACTAGTTATTATGTGAAGATCTAAAAGGGAGAGTACTGTTTCATAAGATTGCTATGATATAACATGTGATAACTATATTGAGTAAACAATCTCAACATAAAAGTAATTTATACTCTTTATATATATTTAAATTTGTATAATTTAATTAAATTTTGGTGTTATTCACCTATTTACTTAATAATATTTACAAAAAGGACAAGTAAACAAATTATTTAGCCTACAAATGTCTCAAAAACAATATTTGATTTTACCTAAGCTAGATGATATGACTTCTTTTTAGGTACTATCAATTTATATTTTAATTTATAATCTCAAAATCATCTTCACCTTCACTAGACAAGCTTGGTGAACTATCTGCTTCAAAATAACCGGGAACAAGATTTAATTCTATTGAATTTGATGTCGTTTTTGCCAACTTCATACTCTTTTTTAATTTATCTAATTTATTAAATTCATCTTTTACAAACTTAAAACTTTGATTTAATTCATTATTGTCAACTGGAAATGTTGGATCTTGATTCAATACTACGTCTAATTGATAAATAAAAAGAATGGAAAAAATAAAATTTTGATTCACATTGAAATTTTTTATTCAGTAACTTACCTGTAAGAAATTCATGTGCTTTATTCAATTCGAATTCTTTTTGCTTTATGAATTCTTCTGATTGTTCCGCTGTTTTATCGTCAAAAATTTGATTTAAATAACATTTAGTATTGTCGAAAAGCTGACCAAGCAATTTACTTGCTCGTTGCAAGTTATCTTCGTCCGTTCTATGTTCATTGTTCATTGTCAAAAAATTATTTTTCTTAGGTAATATAATTATATTTTGATTCATTTGTTTATCATATTTGTTGCTAATTAAATCTTCATTACACTTATTTTCGTGTTTTTGAGTATTTTCTTTATATGTTAGATTCGACAAATTAATAAATGGAAATAAATGAACATGTATTCCCGGCGCCAAGAGGGTAACCATCACTAAAAGAAAAAAAAAATGAGTTAAATGTATTATGCATTAAATTTTTTTCTATTAAACTTAATATGTCTCACTAAAATGCACAAAGGCATACTTTATTCTTAAAAAATGTAGCAAATAATAAAAAGTATTAAATAAAGCTATAAGTTGTGTACAAATAAATTACATTGAATATGACTTGTAAAAGAAAAATGAATAATCCGATGATAAGGTAAAAATTTGGGCCAATTCAAAACAAGTCAATAATACCTTAAGTAGACAAAAATAATGCAAAAAAAAACAAGAATATATGCACAATTGAACATTAATTTGATTATTGAGTTTCGGTCATAATTTTTCGATTAATTGAAAGCTTTAAAATATATATCGTAATCGCTAATTTTATGAAAAATTGCCTAAAATTATATCAAAATAATTTGAGAAATTAAATGATTATTCGTTTCAGGATATTTCTTATAAATAAATTTTTTAAAAATAATTTTTATATTTGTTAAATCTCGAAAATTTCTTATAAATATATAAGGTAATGAATTAAATTTTGAATATATTTATTTCGAAAATAATTGAAAACAACTTACAAATGAACCAAATGATTACAGCACCAGAAAATATCGTGCCCAACCAACCAAGAATGCTGAATACGAATAAATTGACGAGAAAAAAAGCCAGATGATTGTTTGCTCTTAAATTCCAGTGAGTGATTAAGCGGTCTCTGATCCAGTTTAAACATGAATCGACAAAATGAGTTATCTCAGGTGCACTTAGTAATTTAGGATCTACACAAGTCCAACTAAAGAATTTCAAAGGTCAGGATGGTCAAATACAATAACAGATTATCAAGAAATCAAAGAAAAATAAAAAGAAAATTAATAATTATTATATAACGAAAGAAAAAATAAAAATTATATTTGTTATTAGCACAAATAATTTTTGAACAAAATGTAATACAAAGATTTTCATTCATTACATAAAAGAAAGCGACACCTAAGAAACAAGAAAAAAAATAAATGCAAAAAAAGCGTATTAACTAAATTTCGTAAATGCTATTAAAAAAAATTTCGATTCGTAAACATCAGCTAAAGTTTTCGTTACAAAAATTTTAAACTTTGTAATTAAATAAATAATCTACCTAATCAATCATATTTTTATAGCTGTTTAATCTAGATCATAGTAATTTGAGGATTATTTTTTAATTATTGAATATATTTATTAAATTAACATATTCAATCGAAATATAATCAATTAACGACAAATTTCGAATTCAAAAAATTATTACGCATGAAATTTTTTCAGTGTATTTATTTAATTCTTGTTTACTAGAAACAAAATAGGTTTATTAATTTTTTATTTCGATTTTGTAATTGATAAGAATTTTGATTTTTCTAATTTGCTCATATTCTTTTGATTTGTTAAATGAATAAATAATTTAAAAACATTTGCAAAACTTAGAACTTTGTCTCAACAAAAATTTACCGAAAGCAATAATAAAAAACAGTGAAAATCAAATTAAATCCGAATTCATTATATTACATTATTTTACAAAAAAAAATTTTGTATTTAAGTATTTGCATGTAAAAAGTTCAAATAAATCAAAAATGAAAAGAAAAATTCGATTTCAAAATAATTGAATTTTATACGAAATCAAAGAAAATTTTAAGAAGATTTCACAAGTTATGATTGTTAATTATAAAAATTCTATTATAAAATAACCTCTTAAAGACAAAAATGTTATTTTTCATTTAAGCGTGCCAAAATTTGCCAAGAGAAATCTTGTAAAGTTTCACAAGATAATCAGATTAACTTTAATTATTTGGTATCATTGAACTGTTGATTTGTTTAGAAAACTTTTATTGAGGTTTTAAAATTGAAATTTTTTAGGTGAAAAGAAAATCGAAAAAAAAATTGACTAATATATTGAAATAAAATTTGCGGATTAATTGAAAAGGTATTTTCGTATGTATAATTCAATCATGAAGTATATTGATAATAAAAAAATGTAATTCGAAATTTTTAAAAAATATTTTCAAAATTTTTGTATTCAGCCATTATGATGAGAAAATTATGAAAAAATTTACAATACGTTTTTCAAATAAAAAATTAAAAACCACTGAATTTAAATAAATTCAATTAATAATCATCTTTATAAGAAATTTTTGTTGATAAGCCACTTACTTTTTATCCTGTTCCGATGGAGATTTTAGTGGTTCGACTATATAAAAAAAAAAAGAAAATTTTTAATAGATAAAATCATTTTATAATAATTTAAACATTTCTAATATATTAATATAAGACATAGGTTCGTTCAAAGAATTAATAACATTTTTTATTTTCTCGGCTAAAGATATTTGATATAAGAAACGAATTGTGAAATTTCACAAAAAATTCTTTGTTAGTTGGAAAATTTTTATTTGTCTTTTGGTATTAGTTGCATTATGTTACATTGATAAATCATATATGCTATATAATTAATCTATTCAAATTTAGAATATATATTTATCAAATATAGAGATTAAAAATACTTAATTGTTTACAATTTTCAATTAAATATATTAATGATTAAATAATTAAATGATTGAATTAATTTAAAAAACTGTTTATAATATATGATTCATAATTTTACAAGTGGCTTTTCGAAAGGTTTACATATTTACGATAAAAGTAAATTGAAAGCGTAATAGCTAAATAGTATTCAAGCATCTATGACATCACTAATTTTTTTTGAAAAAAAAACACCTACTGACTAATTTTAAGAAATTATTTTATTTCTATTTATATATTTGATTTGATAAATATTCAATTTTTTCGAATGCTAAAGATAAAAAATTGATAACTAATGTATTTTTTGATTATAATATTTAATTGTATATTTTTAAACTTTTTATATTTATATATTCATTCAAATACACAAATTGTGAATTCTATTACATTTTTTGTTTGCTGCGACACATCATATTCTATTTTAATTAATAAATTTTTTTCATGATTAAGACATTTTTTTTATATATCACTAATTTTAAAATTTTCTAAAAATGGGCCGTCACGCTACATCAATGACTTGAAAAAAAAATATCGTTTGAAAAAATTCCCTATATTCGCCATAATATGAAATAGTTTATTTCGAAAATTTAAAAAATTTTGAAAACTTCTATCTTAAACATGAAAATCGAAAGAGTTGAAGCTCTTAAAATGATAAAAAATTCATTGGCAAGGTTATATAAAAATTTTTGTAAAAAATACTCATTTAGCAAAATAAATGATCAAATTTTAATTGCAAAATACTTAAAAGAAAATTAAATATTCTTTCGATCGAATTGACATAAAATTATGAGAATTGAAAAATGCAAATTTTTTTTTGACATCAATTTATGAGTATTCCAATTTCAAATGAATGAAAATAAAAAATAAGATTAAAAAATCTCGACATAAGTAGAAATTCATGAAAATTTTTTATTGAATTGACCAAAAAATTTAATAGCATTGTATTCATAGAATTGTAAATCACATAAATATCTTAGGGTATAAATATTCAATAATATACAGAAAATGTATAGTAGTTTATTACGCATCTCTTCGCATACACCATTATGACTTATAATTCACCTCTCAATTCATATTTTGAAGACATTTTTAAATATCACTCATCAGCAAACGAAATTTAAAACTTTTTTTAATGTATTTTTGCAATTACGATTAATGATAATTTGAGATTGATTTTAATAAATTTCATGTTTTCATGATACTATTACGGTGATCCAACACCATTCATACAAAACTAGGCATACTTGTTTTCTTTACTTGTCAATCAGAATTTCCAAAAACATTCTATTATGCATAAGAAAATTCACACTTTAAAAAAACTTGTTAGAGTTTCAATTAGAATTATGAAATTAGATTTTTTTTTTTATATTTAGCAAATAAGAAAGACACATTAGCAAATTGCAATTTGTGTATTTGAATGAATATATAAAATATATAT
>BLXL01004107.1:0-15796 GCA_023170135.1 Acarapis woodi | reverse complement strand
TACGAAATTTATCCGTCATGTTTTCACTGCGTCCGAAATATCTACAATGAATAATATTGATAATTAACTTTAAAGAGAATTTATTTCCACATACTCATAGCAATAAATCACTCAAAAATATCATTTATTGCGTCTGAAGATTTCAAATATTTAAAATTTACTTATAATCTTCGTAGATTGAAAAAACTGGAATTTTTAGCGGCCTGTATCGATAAATTGGTTTATTAAGTGGCTGAAGTCTAAAAAACTCATTGCGATGATATTTTTTCAAAAACATTTTATATCAATATTTTTTGCTGAAATTTTGAAGTTTCAATTTTCAAACTTGAAATGAAAAATTCATATAATATTCGAACAAAAAAAAATCGATTTTAAAATCTGCTTGCAAGAAAGGAGTTAAATCTTAACTAAAACTATTATAACATTTAGAAACTTAATTTATCCAGAAATTTATGTTTAAACAGTAAATTAGGTTAAAATTTTGAAATGAGAGTCACATTAGATTCTAGAAAAGAAAATCTCAAAGAAAGAAATTTATTGTCAAATGTATAGTAAAGACCGTTTGAGTGAAATTTAAATTCCATTCGTTTCGGGTACTTTAAAAGCGGGAAAAAGTATTTAAAGTTTATCTTTATACAACTAATACTCATATTGTAAAGATAAGTAGTAAATTTTTGGCTTTGAAGCTCATTAGTTATAGATAGACGTTGAATTTCTCATATATAAGAATACATTTTTGCGATTGGAAATGAAGTATAATACTGTATGTTAAATTTTCAATTTTTTGAGCGATCTCAAATTAATCGTCTCAAATTTTACATATCTAACATGTGAATTCTATTTATGATTTTAGAGTCATTGAATATTTTTTTTTACATGAATTAATAAAATCTTTAGGCAACAAAAAACAAAAAATTTCCTTTGATAAAAATTCAAAAAATGTGGTAAAAAGTTGAAATCTAAAAATAAATCACTAAAATTCCAGTCATTAATATCACTTTCTAACAAATCAGTTACAATTTTTGGTATATCACTTTTCATCTTATTAAAGTTTAATTATAAATTAATAAGATAGGATGGAAATTAATGTTAACAATTTATTTTTTTTTTTTTTGTGATCATTTAATTTACAATAAGCTAATTTCATACTTGATTTAAATTTACAAAATTAATAATCATGCAAAAAAAAAAATAACTTGAAACCATATCACTTAGATTAGAAAATTTTAAAAGTTGTAATTCGAAAAATCAACAATTTATAGATTGCACAATGTAAATTTTTTTTTAATTTAAATTAACGCATATACAAATTAAATATACTTGCATGATTTCGAAAAAAAATTTAAAATATAAATAAAAAAGCATACTTCTTATAAAAGTAAAGATCTTTTTGAAAAAGTTTTGTTGGCAATTTATGCTGAATCGTTAAACAGAATGTCTGAATTTTAATATGCTTCCAAAATGTTCAATTAAAATCAAATATTTAATATTTTGTTTGCAGATATCAGATAAAGTGATTTTAAAATATTCAGGTAGTTTTTCATTATTTAACTGATTCTTTTGGTATTTAGCTAATTGCATTTTTTCTGGACAATTTGATTTTTTATGACCTATTTTTAAACATAATTGACATCCTTTACCAAAAGGTAACATGTTTGAAAATTTTAACGCCTCCTTGTCGAACATTATGTGAAATAAATCTTCAAGTTTCATTAGCATATTGAAATCTCTTTTTGCAAAATTGGTAAAATGATTCCTAGACAAAATGAAACTTGCTTTCACATAGTTCACCATTGATATTTCAAGAGTATCAGACAAATTGTGATCTAAAAAAAAAGGATCTTCGATAGCGATCAGGCTGGTCCATGATTTTTCAAATTTCGTTAATCTGGCACTCTGTCTTATTGTGATCGTATCTTTATCAAAGTTAAATTTTTCGCTGTAAAAGATAAAAAATTCGATAAATAATTCTCCTATTGTTTTTTTGTTTTGTTTATATCCTGGCCAAACTTCTTCTATACGATCTAAATCATGAAAAAATTTTACTTCCCAGCCTGCAATTATTTTTCCTACAAGTTTATCACTTTCTAATTCATGTAAAACTGGAAGTACAGGTGGTTGACATTGTTGAAGAAAGTGAATAAGCATAATGCTGAATGCATAAGATTTCATACCACCTTGGTTTGCGTAACATATTTGACATACTTTGGCGAATTTCTTGACTAATAAACCAAGACGAGGTACACGTGCATCGATTGTACAGTACATTCGTAAAAGTTGCGTATTGCAAAATGCTAATCTATTTTCGACACTGATATCACATTCAAAAACTCGTGATTTAGTGATATATTCGAGTTTTATAATCTAAAACGAAAAATAGATTAGTGGACTAGATTTTGATTAAAAATTAATCACTCTCAACATACTGGCACCCGAGCATTTGTAATCTTTTTCAATTCTTTTATGGCTTTACTCTTTCGCAATAAAAAATTTCCAATTCTTTTTATGACCGTTCTATTGCTCATTTCCAGAATGCCTGGATAGTTAGGTGAAAAAAGTAAAGTAAAGTCGAGATCTGATTCCAAATGACCGAATCCATTCAACACCGAACCAAATAATTCAAGTTGTGTATTTGGGAAAATAGGTTGGATTGATTTATTCAAGCTATTCTTCACTTCATTAACTGTATCAATGAAATCTGTGTTTTCATTTACTGATTTTGCTTTATAGTAAATTTCTGAAATCAAATTAATAACTAAGGAACACTTTTTCATCAAAATATTATCGAGTGGTTGCAATTCAGGTAAATCCATATTATTGCAATTTTCAATAAAATGTTTCTTACTATTACACATAATACAAAATCTTGGCAATCCGGGATAATTCACAAGTCGATTTACTTTGAGATCAAAATCAGGTTTTTTAAATTTCTTTAAATTTTCTTTTGCACATACTTTAAAATTAAATCTATTTGATAAAATCCAAAGTTGTTTTAAATCATATTGTAATTTTCGATTCGATTTTTTTTTTCGTTCACCGTTTGAGATAACTGAATGAAAAAATGAACGATTAATTAATAAATTAAATTCGTTAAATCATATTTAGTTAAAATCTCCTAAAAATAAACAAAAAAAAATAAAGATTCAATTAGAAAATGAAAAATTTTTAAATTATAAATATAATATAAAATAACTATTAGATTACCCATAAAAATTAAAATTATTTAAAGATAAATAAATCAGTGAAACTATAAATCATTAATCTCTCGATTAAAAAATTATTGAGAATTTTTTTTGTGAAATTAAGTAATCGATACTGAACAAAGATTTAACTCTCCACTAACCTTCACTCTTGGTCAATTCAAAATATTGATCTTGTTCAGTGTTTTGAGTCTGGAAAATTAGCTCAAGATAAATGCTCAATAGGTCATCGCTAATTATGGTTGGAAAGTGAAAAAAACACGAATGCTTGTAGATGACGAAGAATAGATTTTTCATGCGCTCATAGTAAATTCGCCAATTGTAAATAATTGAAAATACCGAGCCATCGGTAACATTACACACAGAAAATGCTCTTGATAGCTTCTCTTTGAATCGAATGTGTACAATATTCACGTAAGATTTCTCGTAATCAAAATCAAAAAGATAAAATTTAAAAAAGTCAACCCATAATTCACCCACATTTTGCTTGTTTTCTGTTTTCCATATTCGTTTCACAAATAATAATTCTTCATCTGCGATTAGCTCGATATGTTGATGTTTACTCTCGCTCTCGTTATAAATAGGCAAATCTTTTTTTAATATTTTATGAAAATTAGGTAACACTGGTTGATTGCAATGCTGTAAAAAATAAAGTACCATTATTTGAAATAAAATTGGCTTGTAAGAGGCTTTAAGAACAATGTCAAGTTCACAAAAATTTGCCCATCTTCTTATGTTGTACATTAAAATTTTAATACGAGGATCAAATTCAACGTACTGTCCAATCAGTCTAGATTGTTTCAGATTTTGAATATTAATTAAATTAATTATATTATTGTTTTTAGTCATAAAACAAGCCCGATCGAATCTATCTAGATAAGGCAATTTAAGAACTTCATATTTATCTGAACAATGATCAATAATCAATTTTTTAATAATATTTAATATTTCTTGTTCCTTTTCATCATTTTTATTTAATAATTCAATATTTATGTTAATATCACTTTTTTTGATTAGAGTATCATTTGCTAAAGATCCAAATAATGTAAGTTTAAATTCGAATTTTAAATTTTTTTTAATAAAATCTTCGAATTCATAATAATCTAATAAAATAGAAAAAGTAGGCCGATTAGAACTCATTTAAATTGATTTTCAATTTGATTAAACAAACCTGAAAATTTACAAGTTTTAATTTTTTCATAGCTCACAAATGATTTCGTTAAAAATTCAGTCAGTTTTCGATTGTAAAGTTCTGAGATTTGATACAGATTCACTGCTAATAATCTATTTTTCAATTTTTCTCGATTATTTAAATGTTCCTTTAATTTCAGATGGTCTTTCAAATCATTTATATTTATATTCATGCAACAAGAATTACAATATCGTTTCAATGTATTACGTTTTTTCGGAGTAATAAAATTCTTTAGATAAGTCAATTCCTCGTTTTCGATTTGTTGATTCTGATTGGTCAAATGGTCAAATAAATATGATTGGTAATTTTGATTAGACTGTGAATTAAACATTGTATGAATTTGATTTGAATGAACTCGATGATTTATTGATTTGTGAAGGATATTATGGTGATATTGAGGTATAGTAGGTTTCATTGATGAATTAAGATCTTTAGTCGGACGATTCAAAATTACACGATTATTTTGGGAATCATTTTTAGTGTTCATTGTTGTAATCGATCAGTGGTTTGATGATTGAGTTTACATATATACAAGTGGTTTAATTGAATTGAATGATTGATCAAAGTTTAAAATTTTCAATTGTATTAAAATGACATCGTTTTCAAAGGTAATTTCACTGCAACAAAATTTTGAAAGATCATTCTTCAAAATTATTATTTTTGGTATAAAAACTGGTGTGTAAGTAATTTAATGTAAATAGTGTATAAATAAATTTTTTATTTTTACAGTAAAAAAATAATACCTATATTTTACTAAAATATTTGAATAATAAAATTTCAGCTAATAATAAATTCCATGATAAAGCTAATTTAATAAAATTCGAACATATAATATTTAATTATTTTCTCAAATTTTCGAATTTTTTCAAACATTTCTATTGTAATCGAATTAATTAGTTTTTAATTTTAAATTTTTTCTTTGTATGTATTGAAGTCACTAGTAAAATTCAATTTCTATAAAATTAAAATATGAATTACACTGATCTCGATAATTGATTTTTTTTAAATAAAATAGATTTTTCTCAAAATCTATTCATTATTTTATGATATATCAAATGCATGAAAAAAATTCATATTTTACTAGATTTACAATAGTTAGTCTATTCATAAACTTAAGGTTTTCATAAACTTATGATTTTTTTTATTATAAGATATTTTATCAATAAAATTATTGATTCGAATTTTAATAATTGATTTCGTTAACAACATGAAAATTACTTGCTACTAATCTTGAAGATATTCAGATTAAAATTAAGTTTGATTCTGTTAATATATCTCATATCAACCTAAAAGTTTTTTTTTTACTATCAAAAATGATCAAATTTTGTTTGGTTTTTCGTTGGAAATCTTTTACTCTACTTATTCTTTTTGCTGTTTACTATCATATATTATTTTCTTTATCCAGACGGGTAATTTATAAACATAGTAAAATTATGCGACCAGCAGATAATATTACGTTAGAAATAGGTATTTGCTATAATTTGAATTTAAATCAAAAGACATGCGAAACAAAAACTGAAAAAAATTTATCAAAAATACATTTCGATTGTACATTTGAAAAACCAATTAGTTGCTATACTAAAAATTTTGAGCTAAAAACTCCTAAGCAAATCATCCAACTATTCCAAGGATGCAAACTTGAAAATTTAACAAGTGTAGAAAGTGAATCAAATGCAACAATCAAAATTGAAAAAAATGAATTTGAATTATTTGCCGGTTATATATGTGTGAAATATTTATTTTTTATCAAATCACAACAAGAAATTACCAAAATTAAAGTGTTTCCTGCTAATGATAACAAACAACCTTTTCATATAATTTCATATACATCAAGAAAATTTAAAAATCAACCAATCTACAAATCTTTAAAATCTCACTTGTTTGAAAGATTGTGTTGGACATACAAAAAAGAAATTAAAGAACGCGAAAGTCAAATTTCTCAAATTTACCATTGTACAGAAGACAAAAAAACATATTTTTTTGAATTGGGCTACTATTCTCTCGAAAATTTACCCTGGCCAATGGATTCAGATTGTATCTATAGAAATAAGATTACTCAAGCAGAATGTTACGAAAATTGTGTAAAATATTACGATAAATATTATCTTCTCACTTATAATGAACAAGATGATTTCATTTTAAATTTTAATAAAAATTCAACTTTAAAATACATGGATCAATGTTTTGAGAATTGTAAAAAACCTGATTGTATATCAAGCACACATAAAATCCTTAAACTTTTAAAGAAAAATTCATCTCATTCATCTAATAACTTTATACAATTTAAAATAAAACATTTGAATTTTCCTGTTAAAGCCTATCCGGCAATAAAAAAATCATATATTTTTTACATGATCGTTTCGTCTACTTGTTTAATTTTAGGCTGCAATTTATATGAATTATCAATCAAAATTCTAAATCTTTACAATGTTTCGGTGGGCAAAAGAAAAGAAAATATGAAAATTTTCAAAAAAATTAAGAAAATTATAATTTATTTTTTTGGCATATGTGCTAGTCTCCTGTTTAGCATTTTTATGGAAAATTTTTTTTTTAATTTTGGGAAAAGTACCAAAATTAATTTTTCAAATTTAGATCCGATAAAAGAAAGAAATGTGTCGATTTCGATTTGTTATGATCTTTGTTCAATTTTAAAGGAAAATAATGGTTTAATCGATAATAAAAAATGTAGAGAAGATATGTTTATGGATATAAATATTAATCAAATAAATGAAATGACCATTCAATTATCAGAATTCAAAAAAAATTCATCAATGCGAAATTTTGTCCGAATAGTACCAATACGACAAGAAGATTTTGAAATTAATGTATTTTTTCGTGAAATGAAAAAATGTTTTAAAATATTTTACGATGCTCGCAACTTATATCCACCAATCTCATTGCAAAAGTAATTATTTTTTATTTATTTATTCATAAGAATGGTTTAAAAAAATAAAATCTTTCAAATTATTAGAAAATATAAAAATAGGTTTTCAAGTTACTTAATATAGAATAAAATTATAATGTAAGCTAATCTTCTTAAAAGAACGCTGAGCTAATAAATCTGTCTATTAATAATAGTAATTGTGATCATATTTATATAAAGTTTTATAATCTGTTTATTATGAAAAAATTTTTTTTAAAGTGATTCATTTATTTGTATTTTCACTTATTCATTAATTGAAATAAGTATGGAGAAAGTGTCCAACGATTTTATTTTTCTAAATTTTGATATTCCAAGATTTTTTTAAAATTAATTTTTTTGTTTTTTATTTTCATAAAGGAAATCTTTCATTTATTTGAATAGCAGTACTTATGATAATAATTCATTTATGCACTATTACATAGAAGATGGAAAAAAATTTCCTCAAATAAATGCTCCTAAAATACGAACATCTTTTTTGCATAACATTCATATCATGGACTACCATCGCAATTGTACTAATTACTTCGAAAAGTATGGATGTGATTCCAAAGACACGTGTTTACAAACGTGCATTTTGAAGGATTATCATAAAAGACGTGATAAAGTTCCTATTTATGTGAATTTGAAAACAGAAATTGATTTCGAGAGATATAATTCTTCAAAATTTGAGAACTCAAAATTCGAATTTAATAAAAGTATCAAAACATGTTTTTCTATATATCAAGAAACAGAATGTTATTCTGTTTACACAACATTACGAACAAAATCTGTTTTGAATAATATTCACAATATTTTAGTCACGCTTACGCCTAAAATTTATTATACTTATTCAAGAAGAGACGAATCTTTAATAGTGGTAGCAAATCGTATCATTTTATCTATGATTATTTTTACTAGCTTTTCGATCAAGAATTTAATCAATTATTTTTCAAATTTTTGCTTCTATTTGTCGTCATATAAATTTAATTTTCGAATATGCAATCGAATCTTTTATCTTACTATATTTTTCTTATTTTTGATTCATTTGAGTTATTTATCGAAAAATATAATTTACCATCAATTTAATGATGTCACTTATATTTATATGCTTGACGAAATCGTATTACCTAAAACAAGAATTTGCTACGAATTGGATGTCAACTTAAACCAAAATAATTATAACAAATTGTATTTGGATTCTAAATCATTGAATGTGTCTAATATATTAAAATCAATTAAAATTCTAAATTCTAACTTTGAATTAATTCATTTAAATGTTAATGAAACACTTTATAAAAAGGATTTGATAAACGTTTACGGTAAAATAAAAATTGTGCTTCTGAAATTATTATTTTAATTACAATTCAATTCTTTTCTTTAGATTTTTACATTGATAATTTAAAATGTTTCAATTTCAATTTCGAAATTACTTATAAAGTTTTAAAAACGAATATTCTTGAGGCTGACCGATTAATTGAATTTAATCTAAATTTAAAAGATGTACCAAAACAAAGATTATTTTTTCATATAACCTCCAATAATTCTTTGGATTTCGGTATCTTTTAAACAATCTCAGAAGTTTATAAAAATTATCTAAAAAATTTTCTTTTCAGAATGGAATATGCCTTATACTAGTAAATATTACGATATTCTTTACATAATTGAAGATTTTCGTTTTCAAGACGATTTTTGGTACGTGAAAAATTTTTTCTTATTCACTAGCAGCATTTTTAAGTTTAAGGAAGAGGAAAATACACATGTTCTTTACTACAGATATTTACGAGATAGTTACCTTAAAGAACAATATTTTGCAACAACTGTTGTACCTTTAATGAGTTACGGAAGTAATGCTACTATAAAAAATGATCAATTCAACAATTATATTCATTTTCGCTCTCTCTCCGGTAATATCAAATAAAATTTTACAAAGATCAGATCTTTATCATTATATAACTATAATTTTACTTTGTTTAGGCAATAAAAATGATTATAAATTCAAAGTAAATACCCAGAAGTATACATTCACAAGTGATTTTGTGAGTGCGAAAACACATTTAGATGACAACAATCTTATAATATCTTTGCGATCAGCAAGGTACAAATCAATAGCACTATGCACAAACAAATATTACTTGATTGATTTCTTTATTCAAATTTTTATTTTAATTGTCTTCTGGTTCAACATTGATTTCATTAGAATCCCTTTTCACATCAAACAATCGTGGCCGGAAATCAAATTTTTTCTCATTTGTTTTTTGTATTGTTTCATATGTAGTGTAATATTTGTTTTTGAGGTATGTTCAAGTTATCATATTTCTTGAAATATTATTATTAATTTATTAAATTTTTTTTTTAGTGCTTGTTCAAATTAATTCGTTTTATGGATTTCAAGCATGCATAATATTACGGAATTTCATTTCATCAAAGTTTTTTCAGCAAGCTTTTAAATTTCTAAAATTAAAATGATTTACTAGAATAAAATTGTTTTTGAACAATTGATTAATTTTTTTTATAAGTTTTTTAGTGTCATCTTGATTTTATTGTAATAAGAATTAAAAAATTAAATTTAATATTCGTATCATTTTGAAATTTTTTTTCACACAACTTTAATTCATGAGAAATAATGAAAAAACAACCAAGTATGTGATTTGGCTGTGTGATATTCACTTTGATGTAACATGCTTTTGAAAAATTTAAAATCGTAATTTTCAAAAATTATCTCAGGTTTAAAATAATTAAAATTATCTAGGAAATAAAAAGTATTTGATTTATATCATTTATTAAGATTGATTGAATTTTATAAATATAATAATATAAATTTAAAGGCATACTTTATCCAACAATAACAAATATAATTTTAAAAAGGGTAAAATTATAAAGTTAGATTCAATTTTCTTCGATTTGAAAATATTTGCCAAAAGACTAAAAAAGTTTAAATTATAATTCATTCAGTTTCATTTTTTTTTTTTTCGAAGGTAAAATTTTGATAAATCGAATTGTTATCATGTTTAAAAATTAATTGGAAGAATATTTTTTTTTCATAAAATTAAACGTTGATTATTGGTAATAATTATTTTGATTCCATTTAATTTTTTTTTTGATCACCCAAAAAATTGAAATGAACTTGAAATTAGTATAATTTTTTTTTAATCATAAGAAATTTAATTTTAATGATAAAGTAAATTTTTTCAAAAAGTTTTAGACAAATTTTTTTTTAACATAAAATAGTAAAGGTCATTTTGTGTGAATTGTAGTCTGGTAATCAACATGTTGAACTAGATTTCAAAGTTCATCAAGATAGGAATTTACTAATAAATATTTCGATGATAATCTGATAATTTTACATCTCGACCGAATCTGTGAAGAAAGAATTCAAAATCTAGATTCTCATTTTTTTTATAAACAGTATATTTTTTCTCACCTTGGTCTTGACTTTTCATTGTAATATTTTTCTAAATTATCTAAAAACTTTATTTAAGATGAAACAATGTTTTCAATTAGGTAAGTTTATTTTTTTTAATCTAGAAATTTTTGACTTACTTTGATTGCTTCCATCACGTTTGTTATTTCTTCAGGGTTTGGTTTTGATTCAACATTTTTGATAAATGTTATATTAAATAAGATTGCCATTACAACTAGTAACTGTAAAATATTTTCGAATTTCATTTTTAATCAATTTTATCGTGTCGTTCTTCTCGCTATCAAAATTATTTTCAGTATTAATAATTTTTCGAAATTTTTTTTCTCTTTTTTATTAAATGAAATAAAAAGATGACTAATTAAAAGAGTAAAAAAAACCAGAAATTTATATGGATCGAAAAACAAGATAAAGGTGGGGTTTTTTTTTTTTTTTTTTGATACCACTAATATCGATTATAATTTGCTTACAATCTAAAAAATTTTGATAATTATCAATCGAAATATTATAATTATTTAGCTTGAATTTGAATGATGTGCAAAATTAACGACAAGATCGGATTAAAAACAATAAAAAATTTATTCATTTTAATTTTGAACATTAATTATGATATGTTTTATAGGTGCAAAAAACGATCTAAATGAATATAATTCTACAATACTCAATTTCTATGCATCTAATGAAAAAATAATCAAAAAGTTATTGCGAATATTTTTACTAAAGGATTAAATGAATTAAAGCTAATAAAAGCATTTTAAAAAAATAAGAGCTTATCGAAATTAGAGGTGAAATTTGAAAGGTTCTGGATATATTGAAGGTTGATATTTGGCCTAATAATTTATTAATCGAAAAAGGAAGAAAACGATAAAGTCTAATTGAAAGTTTTTTGATCGAAGAAAATTAAAAATATATTATTGATTATTTCTATATTGATGAGATTGGCGTATATGTATATATGAAAATGAATTTGTTGAATAGTCATTGGATAAAATATATAAATTATTTTAAAAAACATGAAATTTTTTTCCTTTTTGTAATTTGTTACAATATGTTCTAAACTAGTTTCCGAGAATTTTGTACTTCTTTATTCGTTTTTTTTTTTAAATTTAAATAAGCTCGCTTCTCAGATAAATCTCGTCCATATCTTTAATAGGAAAAAATTTATTTGATTAGTTTATAAATCACAATTTATTAAATAATATAATGTCTTTTTCAAGTTTTAACAACTTACCTTGGTTTACCCATTACTGCTACGTATCGTTGTAACTCTTTGAGAAATGTTTTAAGTTTATCCGCATTTTTAATTGTATTTACATCAGATAGATTGAGTTCAAGAAGAGCATTTTTATCATATTTAATGGCTGACGGTGTAGATTTATCTAAATTAATATTATCTTTTGATATCCATCGATGATTTCCATAACACAAATTAATTAGGCCATAGACAAACATAATACAAATTACAAGTTTCGATACCTTCATTTTTTGTGTATCTTCAAAACAACAATGATGATATCAAAATTTTAATTTTTTAATTTCAGAAAAACTTTTTTTTTGCTTCTCGAGATTCTGAGATTTTTCTGAAAAATAAATCAAAATTTTTTTTTCATCAGGTTTATATAATTTACAGACACAAAATATTTTTTCATCTACATATATGTTTATTTTTAAAAATATTTCTTTTTAAAAATATTCCTTTTTAAAAATATTCCTTTTTAAAAAAAAATAATGACGAAAAAAAGGTAAAGTTTTATCTTATAATATTTATTTCATTATTTTTTTTTATTGAAAAAGCATCTCATAACCAACAGCAACCCCATTGATTTTATTATTTTTTGAATTTTTCAAAACTTCTTTTTTCATAATATTCTCCTTCAAATTTTATTTACTTAGAAACCTGTTCTTGTGACTGTTTCAAAATTGATTTTGATTTATTATTAATTCTAATTTCTATTTATGTATCTTTTGTTATACAAATAATTCAACAAAGATATTTTTTATGCTTTTATTTGGCTTCAAATTTTATTTTAATTGATTGTTTGCTATGATAGATATGCTCAATTTAAATATAAAAATAAAAAAACTCTTGTTCGAAAAATTACTTTTGGTTAAGATTAATTCATGAATTAAAAATTCTTCATTTGCAAATTTATATCGATTTGTTATTAATCAATTCAAAAAAACTGAACTTTTTAAAATATTTTCAAAATTTTTTTTTTGTATTATCTTTGAAGATTGCATCTTATTTAAAAATGCACAAGAGGCAAAAAAAAAAAATCCAAAATATTTTTATTGAGCTGGATTAATCGAATCGTTATATTATAATTTTTCTAAATATTCGAAATTCTATTTTTTAGACTTATTTGACCATTACATACCTTAAAAAAGTGTTCGCTTTGAGAAAATAAAAATTTCAAAAAAAACAATAAAATTTTATTAGATTTAAGTTTAATAATATAATATTTGTGGTTTTGTAATAATCATATATATTCGATTTTGAATTTTTAAATAGCTTTTCAAGATAATTAACAAATTTAAATTTAATTTTGTTTTAAATATTTTCTCTATGTGAATTTACACTTGACATTTTTTTCTTGTTAGTCTGAATATAGTAATTTTAACTTATTTTCTTAAAAGAAAAGTGAAGAAATCAAAACTATAGTTTTTTAAATCAGTTTTAACAAGAAGATCCGATTTAAAACGTTACCAAAAAAGTCTTGTAATAAAATATGTTTGTGAAAGGTGCATGGGAGAATTAATTCAGAATCAAATAAGATGATTTTTTTTTGAAACAAATACAATTACAAAGGATTTAATTCAAATAAAGAATAGATAAATAAAGTCAAACGAATAAACAAGTTATCTATACAGAAATCTACATGATGATAATTCATCGAAACTAAAAATAAATTTAAGTACTTGATAAAAGCAACCAGTTCAAACAAGATTCGTTTTTTTAATCGCTAACACATGAACTGTGAAGTACCATATTACTCCCTATTTGCTTTAAATTGGCTAATTTTTATTTTGCAATTTGAATGAAAAAATTTAATATACAATTAAAGAGTTCAAACTAAATAAAATAATCAGGTGAATTTTTGTCAATACGATGCAAAATACATTAGAGTCTATAAATATAAATTTAGTTGTGCTCTATGAATTTTTGTCAAACAGCTATTAAGCCGCTTGATAATGAAATCTGAATATAACTTCTGTTAATAATAGAGTTTTGAATCTAATAAGTTTTTCTCTGCTTCTTATCATAATTTACTTTTTAATAAATTGAATAATATATCTTTTTGTTTTTCTTAATCTAAGATCATAAGAGGGAATATAATTAGCACAATTAAATTGTTTTTTGTTTATTTTTTATTTATTCATACAAGCTTTATTGAATCGATTTTATTCAATAAAAATTTGTTTACCTGCTTGGAATATTATATAAAAATGTATTTTAGATTGCGAGTTTGAATCTACTATTTATAATTTGGTCGAAAGGAGTTATTTATTCAGAAAATATTTTTATGACTAAAAGAACAAACTAATGGATAATAATTTTTTCTCAAAATCAATTTTTAAATTCGTGCTTTTTTGATAAAAAAAAAATTGTCTAGAAAATTAATGTAATGTACACACAAATCTTATAAAAAAAACCTTTTGAATATTCTCATTAAAATTAAATATTTTTTTGAACGAATCAATAAAAAATAATTCGCTGTGTGAATAAAAATTTTTCATAGTAGTTTTATCAATAAAACAAAATAAAACTAATTTTACTTTCTTAACTTAAATAATTATTTAAATAATCAAAATAAATAATTTTTTAATTTTTTTTAATTTATACACATCAAAAAACAATTTAGTTTACTCTCTTCTTAACTTCAAAATAAATGAATTACAAACAGGAAACAAGAATCATAAAGGCGAATTTTAGAAAAAAAAATCTTCTCAATAAACGAATTTCAATAGAAGGCATTTGATTAATTTGTCATTTCAATTAATCAGATGGGCTGAACAAGTTTTATTTATAAAATTTCCATTGATTGACCATAATAATGATTCATAATTAATTTTTTTAGCAAAGTCAATAGATAAATTAATTTTTAATTAGCACAATATTTTCAAAAATTTTGATTCAAAATAATATTAAATTTTCAAAAGCAAAGTGCATCGTCTACTCTTGATTCATATTTAGGTTAAAGTGATCTCGAACGTAAGATTCATAATTTTTATATTTTGAATTCTATCTATATATATATATAGATATATATATCAGTTATTAATTATTAATTATTAATTATTAATTATTAATTATTAATTATCAGTTTATCAATTAATTATTTAAAAAATATGTATTGATTATATTGAAAATCATGTATGTGCAGTGTCTGGAAATGATTCTCATGACAATCTATCAAACGTCATTTGATTGAGTTGAAAAAAGGCTTGTTCAAATTTAGGAAAATTGTTAAATAAAACATAAAAAACTGTATCAAATAGGTAAAAGAAGAAAAGAATTTTAAAAAGTTTGAAAAATTGATTTTTAAAAATGTGAATTTGACTTGGAAAAAATTATCAAATAGGGCAGTGTAAATTTTTAATAAAAGTTTAGTAATTTTTTAGAATATATATGAATTAATACTCTATTCTCTGTTGATTAAAGTCGCTTTCTGATAAACAGTTAATTTTTTCTATTCGTCAAGTCATTATATATAGTATTTTTTTTGACATTTTGGGAACAAAAATAATTAATTAATTTTATATATTTTGAATATTTTGTAATCATGCTGAACACATTTATCAAAACAACAACAAAAATTGTGACTCTATATTGATTTCTGGATACCATAGAATTTTTTTTTTCGAAAAACGCATTTTTTTTCTGTATATTCTCAAATCAGTTTTGTTAGTATAGTTAGAATAATAATTAAATTTAGAAATTAGTTGAAAAATTAAAAATAAAATAAAAAAACTCTTGTTCGAAAAATTACTTTTGGTTAAGATTAATTCATGAATTAAAAATTCTTCATTTGCAAATTTATATCGATTTGTTATTAATCAATTCAAAAAAACTGAACTTTTTA
>BLXL01004099.1:0-10439 GCA_023170135.1 Acarapis woodi | reverse complement strand
ACTTCGAAAAATTCAACACCAAAAAAAAAATATAAAAAAGCATTAGTTTGCAAGTTAATTAAATTTAACCAATTTGTGAATTGTATTATCATAATAAAAGATTTATATTAGGATTTAAACATTATTTGATTGTTAGTTGGTAAGTTATTTACTCGCTTAGGATATTTATTTTAGACGGTTAATAGGTCTGAATACACATTTTGAAAAAGAAAAAATGCATGCTCTGCAGAATTTAAATAAAAAAAATAGGCTAACAAATATATATTTTTCTTTCATTATTTTGGTAAAATAATTTTGATCACTTAATTGAGCATCCAGTAGCTAGCCAATAAATCAAAACTAAGAAATTAATTGCTATAAATTTTTCAATCGCTTGTCACCTACATTTCTTTCTAAAATAAATAAAAATATTGATTAGATCTACTAAACTTCAAAGTTTTATTTCTTCTTTAACCATAATTTAAACCAACTTAATTGCTCGCGAAATTATTTTTTGAATAATCATTTCTACAAATAAAGCTTAGTCATCAAATTTTTAATGTAGGGATGAATTGCAAAAAGGCTCTTTCAAAATTTACGATTTTTACTTTCAAACGATTCTTCAATCAACTATAGATGACAATCAAATATAATCATAATTTGTAAACAGTTAAAATTATTCGATTGAATAATTTTTTGAGATGGTAAACAATCTTATAATTGATAAGATTTTATTGTTTATTCAACTTTATTTCGATTTTTTATATAAATTTGCATTTATTTGAATCTTCAGATTGTTTTTTAAATCATTTGATTAAATCTAAATTTAGTAGAAAAACATAAAGAAGCAAAGAAAAAGCCTGTTCAAATCGGGCGTGATCTTACATCGAATTTCCGTACGTGAGATTACATTTAATATCATATTATTTCTTTTTCTTTTGCAAATCTATTGCAAGGTTTTTTTCATCGAATTTCCTAACAAGATTTATTTCACCTCAGGTGCATTGAATTAAAAACTTGGATTTAATTAAATTTTTTGAGATTTACCAGAGAGCAAACTTTTGATTGCACATTTATTTTATTAGCTAAACTTACTTAAAAATCCTCAATTTTGTCTGAATGAATGACATCAAATATATGTAATTATATATGTTTGTCTTAATTTTGTTATGTAATTAATCCGAATAAAATTATGCTGTGTGAAGACAATAAAAATCTAATTATCAATATCTGCGAATGGAATATTAGATAAGTATTTACTATCAAGTTTATGGATATTTTAATAATAAATTTATTATTCCCTTCGAGACTTCTATAATTTTGAAGAAGGATTACAATAGATAAATAATTGCTAAACAGATAGTGGCATTCAAATAAAAAATCAGTTTGATATTGTTAAACTAAAAAGATTGTACTGAGATGTAAAAGTCTTTTTTTTTTAATTATTTTACATGAACAAATCGACTTACAAATTATTTTACAACATGTACAATATTTATTATATATAAATATTTACCGGAAGTTAATATAAATTTCTTCTCATTATTTTATTTTTTTTTTTTGGTCGACGATATTTGGGTCACAAAAGTTTAAGCGATATGAAAGTTACATATCACTAAACTCATTTCCTAAAAATTTTCACTAAATTCAAATTAAACCCTATTTTCAAATAAAAAAATTTGCATTAAATTTTTTAACTAAAAAAATCTTTGTTTATGTATTTGAAAAAAAGAAATTCAAAAAAATGACGATTGTTTTTCACAAAAGAAAAAAAACAAAGAAATTGAAAATAAAAAGCAACGAATATAAGTATGAATTTCATAGCTACCAAAATTAGAAAAATAAAAATAAAATATCAATGTGCAAAACAATGATCTGGATTTCACTGATTTATAATAATTTTAAAAAACTATATATTACGTTGATAATATTATAAACCTATCACGTAATAGGAAGAAAAAAATTTTAAGCTTGAAAACATGGTTAAAAATAGATGCAGACATATTTTTCTGGAAAAAAGTTCAAATAATTGAAATGTGAATCAACAAAAAAAATAGAAGATTTTAAAATCAATAGTGACATTAAATATTTTTATGAGATTTTTAAATTGATTTCCAAATTTCAATATTTATTACCTTATTTTTATCATTCACATTAAAGTAGCACAATAAATTTTTCTAGATTTTAAATCAGGTCATGCAAAAAATAAATCGCAAGAAAATTAGAAAATAATATTTATTTTTTTTACCAATTAGAGGTAAAAAATTAATTTTGAAAAAAATTAAAAAGAAAAAAAAACGCCAAATTAGAAAAATTAGATTCTTGTGATTTTACACAAAATAAAGTTAAAAAAGTATAAAATTAGATCAATTCGTGATAATTTATATTTCAAAGTGATCAATAGAAGATTTTAAAAAGAATTAAAGACTGATGATTTTTGGTTAGATTGAATTGGATCAATAATAATGATATTTTTAAATAATTAAAATTTTTCGAATTCTATAAGCGCTGTTTTTACATCTTTGTTACTTACATTAAATTTAATTAACCTTAAAATTTGATAAACAGATATTAGACTTATTGAAGAATCATCAAAAATAAGAAAGTGTCATTTTTAACGCACAGCTGTAAAAATAGAATAAAAAAGATTTTCTCAAAGAATGTCAGTGTGAGTGAGAAATGAATTTTCTAAAATAATAAAAAAAAATAATCTAGTAACACCACAATCTCAAATCCAAATGATTGATATTTCTTTTTTTTAATTGGTTTCAATCAATAAATTTTCAGAAAAATTCACAGATCTATTGCAACACTCGATTGTATCATAAGAAAACTAATGTAATTATATTTCTATGATTCAAAAAATATTTTGTTGAATAAAATAAAGTCCACAAACATAGTTAAATCAATTAAAAATTAATAGCAATTTTAATTTATGCAGAAAATATATATTATTATATATTATTCTTTTTTTTTTGTTTTGTATTTATTAAAAAAAAAAGAAATTAGTACAATTAATGATTTATATTCAATTAAAAATTTAAAAATTTAATAATATTGTAATATAAACTTAGTTTAATGAAGAATAAGTTTTTTTTTTAAAACCGAGTTCAAATGGATGAAAAAAAAATAAATGATTAGAACTAAAGAATTTATGCTTATATGCTTCACTTGTATCAAGATTTTCTTTAAAAAGATTATTTGAACAAAGCAGAGTGTATATCGAAATTTTAGACATAAAGCACACAAAATCTTGCATACTAAAAAAATTATAACATAAATTATATTCGAAAAGATAATTTTTACTATGAATTTTTATTCAAAATATTTTGTAAAACGATAGAAAGAATATATTTATTTACGATTTTTAAAAATGTAGTCTTTGAACAGCATTTAAAAAAAAATCAAGCTAAGTCTAAGACATAAGTAACTGATTCAGTTTTTAAGAAAATATTGAGATATCAGGAAATTTTTTTTTTTTTTTTGACAAGAAATTTAAGTGATAGTTAATAACTGAAATTGATTTAATAGAATAAAACAAAAATTTGAGCTTAAAAAACATTATTTTTCCAATTAAAGTAAAACGTACAACAATTTCACAAAAATTTAGTTTGATTCAAGACAGATTAAAATTAATTTTTTCATTTTTTTTCAGAGACAAGTTCAGCATTATGACTGCGAATCAAGTCTCATTGCTGATTGAATTAGAATCATTTGTCTGAAAAAAATATGATTGCATCTAGTAAAAATTTCTTTCGGTGAAAAGAAAAAATTTAAGTTTTACCATTGTAAATTTAATACATTTAATTAAACGTAAAATATCTGGTAGTTTTTAATATTTTTTTTTAAAAAAGTTTGTAAAAAAATCAAACAAAAAATAAAATAGTTTTTAAAGATTTAAGTACACATTCGAAAAAAAAACATTAATAATACTAAATTTATTAGAACAGCATTAAATATTGAATTTGAGTCATAATAAATGAAGTTTTTTGATACTAAGTTCACTGATTTGGACAGTATAAGACTTATGGCTGCAAGTAGAATTTTACCATACTTGTGAATTTCGATTGCAAAACAAAAAAAAATTTTACAGGTATTAAAAATATTCCATTTCATTTCGCAGAGAAATTTAGCTTTCACTAGAAAATTTGAAATAGGTTGGGAGAAAAAATTTCAGAATTTTTAAATTCGCATATATCTGTTTATTCTATTTGCGTAATGTATAAGGGACACATATTTTAAAATATTTTATTGTTACGAAAAGATTTTTAACCATTTCAATTATTAAACTGTTGAAATCATGTGTCAAAAGAAAAGATTTTCATTTGCGATAAAACCACATGAACTGAAAAATATTTAAATATATATTTTAATAATATTTTAATAGAATCCAATATCTTCAAAATTTCTCTTCAAGCACATTGTACTATAATTTGACGCTCCTTCTCTTTCGATCTTGTAATTTCAATAATGTTCGGTGGTATTATTCAATTAAAATAATAGTGAAATATAAATTCTGATTTCTTATGTATATATTTTAAAATAATCTGACGCTGGTATTAAGTAACTAGATTTTTCATAAATTTTTATTTTTTTACAAGAAATTTTACTAAATTATTTAAATAAAACTTAGCTGAGTAAATCACAATGATCTATTACACAGTCTATTGATTCGAACATACTAAATGTCAAGTAAAGTTATCACACAGTTTCACAATTACTTAGAAATAATTGAATAATTCTTGGTTAGACGATATGTCATTTGAAAATTATTTATTATCTTGAAACTATTTTGATGGAAACTATTTTGAAAATTAAGCCTGGATTATTTCAATTTGGACATTAAATGATTTATATAATTTGAAAATTAAAGCAAAAGGCAGACAGCAAATTATCCAATGAATTTTTGAACGATTATCAATTTGAGTTTTGTTATATTCAGCATTCTAAATTCATTCTTTTTGGCAGAATATTGTCCTGATATTTTAAGAGTGTGCTATCTGATTAAAAATTCGAATAAAAGGGTCACATTTAATTTTGAGAGGTCGAAAAATCTCGAAACGATGTTCATCTATATTTTTTATGTTTATATATTCATTTTTTTTTTTCCAAATATTTGATAGAATGTTTTAAATTGGGAAATTTAAAAAGAATTTTTTATGCTATAAAATCTTTCTGATAGAACTTGCCGTTTTTTTTTTTAAATTTTCAAAGCAATCTAGTGCTAATATTTATAATAAATTGTAATTTATACAATGTATTTTTATAAAGCATATCCATAAATGCATTATCATATTAATTCATGGATGCGCATTATTTATTATGGTAAAAAAATAAACAACTTATAAGTCCGTTGACCCTTACTCATTGACTGATTACACTGGGCTTTTTTACTTAAATAATTCACAAATCATTTACAATTTTAAATTTAATAAATTTTAAAGGTTAATTTCAAATTAAATTATAATAAAAATTAATTAATGAATTTGTTTACTATATTAACATCAGTTTCTTTTAATATAATTCATCAATTAATCTTTCTTGCCATGATCGCCAAATTTTTTTGAAAACAATAAGTTTTAGGCGTTTTATATAAAATAAATCTTTTTCAAAAATGTGATATTAGATCGTACGATAAAAAAAGACTTTGTATAAAACAACAAGGTTTTTTGATATTTTAAAATTTTATTCAATATAAAATATAGAATTATTAATAGTAAAATGCAATTAAAATATCAAATAAATACTATTAAAGAAAACTATTAGTTTATCGAGAATTAAAGTTCAATGGGCTTTGTTCATAACTTTCAATTTGATAAAAAAATTAAATATAAAAATCATAAAAATTGTCAGCCTTTTGTGTTTATTTTAATTTTTTAATTAAGCGTTTTTTCATCTTTATAAATTTGATTATTTTTATTATTATTATTTTTTTTTTTTTGAATTTCAAAATTTTATTATAAAATTTATGATGTAAACGTAAAAATTCATGAAATACTTGAACAATTAATGATTCTTGAGAATTATTTTTACGAAATGCTCTTAAAAATTGCAAGCAGATTTTTAAAACAGACAAATATATTTAAAATTTACATAAAAGCGCGTGTACCCAAGTGACCAATTAATAAACACTTATGAAAAAAAATTCCCCTAATATTTATGCTCCATTCAAAAGCTAAAAATTTTTGCTATTTCAAAAATTTAACAATAAACTAATTCCCTTTATTTGAAAAGTGTATTTACAAACAAAGGTAAATTGAAGTTGATTTCAAAAAATCGCTCTTTTTTTATTACCTGTATAAAATCTTCTGTACAATTTTACAGATCGAAAATAGATATTTGTATTTATTTATTTTAAATAAAAAAAAAAAAATCATTTGATAGATTTGAGTATTACAGTCAAATTTCAAATCAAAAATAAAGAATCTATAAGTTTCAATAATATTTGATTAAAATTAACTAAAAATAAATTATGAAAAATTACCCGAAAATACTAACTTATTTCAATAGGTCACAATAATTGATTAGTTCAGTGATTTCTGTGATTATCATTAAAATATTTTTCCATCAATTTATCTTTTTTTTGTGTATAATCGGACTTCTCATATCATTTCTTCTTTAATACATTATTTTGTGACGGTTTTAATAGTTACAAAACAAAGATATTTATCAATGATACATTTAAATGATGTTTGTTCTGTTAACTTAGTTGCTTTTGTTACAAACCGTTATTTATTGAATATAACAATAACTATTATGATTCCAGACAAACTTATTTTTGCAGTAATATTATTTTATGTGAATTTGAACATATCTTTCGCATTTCGAATGAAATTTTATTCAACTTTGAGTTTAAATTTCTCTTATTAATTACAAAATAATAATAGAAAATTTCAATTTTTTTAGAATTGAAAATAAACAATGTTCAAATTCCGAAATTTATAAACTATGCATATTTTAATACATCTTTGTTGATTGTATTTAGTTAGTTTACATAAATAAATTTTTTTTTTCATATTATCATCTTAGTGAAAGTTGCATTCAGTTTGCATAGTTATTTTTAATTCTAAAATGAATAGATTAAAAAAATAAAGATTAAAACGATTTCCGCTTTATATTTTTTTGACAAATCATGAAATATATATTATTCATATTATTCATAATAAAGATTTTAAAACAGTGAAATACAAATAAATGAATAAAAAGGTAAAAAAGGCATGCTATTATACAGAAAATGTTATATAACTAAATTTTATTAGTAGAGGGTTTACACATTGTGCTGTGATTATCAATTGCAGCAATGAAATTTAGAATTTTTTTTTATATAATAGTGCTACATCTAAAGCAATTATTTTCTTTCTTATACAAGTATTTAGAAAAATCAAAGAAATCAATAAGGTTTTTTTTTCAATATTTTTCATTGTACCAAGGCAAAAGAAAAAATCACAAAATATATTTTTTCTAGTTAAAATTCTAGAAATCATTTATTATCTATGGTAAACAAATGACAGTATATAATTGACACATATTAACTTACGAAATCAAAGCAGGTTAAGAACGTGAAACAAAGCTTTTCAAATGCAATTAAAAATTATTAAAAATTATTGATAATTGAGAATTATAGATCAGCTTATTTTTTGAGCGAAATAAGATAGACTTAAACATAATTTAATACACTTGTATATACTAAATAAGTTGTTAAGTTTAAAGGACATATTAAAGCTTATTGAGAGCACAAATAAGGTTAGCTGAGAGTTTAATGAATACTAACCACAGCGATTATTATGTTTAATGATGTACTTGTTTAGAATCTTTAAAAGATGTAATAGCTTTATATATAGTAAAAATTGTATTTCATTTGTTAGATACAGTTATCGTGTGCAGCATTAAATTAATTTTGATAGAGCAGTATTTATTTTGCGATTCCAATTAAAAAAAAACTGTGATCTATCAAGTAACACTAAATTTGTTTCAAAATTAATGTTATCTTATTATTATACATTTCGTTTTCAGGTATTTTTTGTATACATAAGACATTATCTATTAATAAAATTTCATGAAACTAGACCATTTTTCGATTGCAGAAAAATAAATCATTTTTGTCCTATCCACATAAGCCTAATAGATAGTGTTGTGTGCGATTCCACTAAAAAATTTAACAATTAAAATATTGTTTGTCTTAATATATTTTGCTTTTTCAGAGACAGATTAAATTAAATAGTAATGAAATTTTAAAATTTTGTGTTTGAAAAATAAAATTTTATCGGTAAATTTCCAATATAAGCTTTAGAAATTTCCAGCAAAATTTTTTTAATAGCTATAATTGTTTCAATAAAAAAAATCTTGTGATAATTGAAGACTTTAAAGTAAATTTCTTTTATTTCATTTTTAATTTATAAACTTATAATATTTAAAAAAATTTTGAAATCAGTTTTCTAAATAATAAATTCATATAATTAAAAATTATGTTTTATTGTATAAGAACATCAACAAAAAAATAGTATGAAGACACAATTTAAAGATTTAAGCATAATAATTACCTACTTATTTTTCAGTCGAAAACTTAATTTATTACAAAATAGTATTTTCTTTAATCAAATTTTCCTAAAGATTTGTTATATTAAATATCGTCTTCAAACTGCTAGTAATATTCATGAATGTTTCTTTTTTTAAAATATTCTTTTGTAATCTAATTTATTTGATTAGGTTATGATAAAGAATGTAACTTGTTTCAGCAATATTTTGTATGAAATATGAGAATGTATAAGATGAATAAAATGCCTATATTCTAAAATAAAGATTCAATTTTCATTCAACATAGCTTATGTCATAAACTTAAATCATAGTTTATAATACAATAATATGAGAAGAAAATGATGAATATGTCGAAAAATAGTTTAAACATACCGTATATTCATATTATCATTCTGCACACTGGTAGTTCGATAAAAAATCTGTGCTATCAATTTTATTATATCTAAAATGTGCATCATTTTTTTCTGTATATGAAAGATAGATTTGTAATTTTAAATTATTACTACATGAGAACACAAAAATCATTTTCTCAACATAATAATAGCATATTTCAATTCATCGATTTCAATTCTTTTTAAGCTTTAATGATCATTTTTGATTACGACCAAAGTATTGAATAATCATAGAATTGATACCTATGAAAATATTTCTATTTTAATAGTAGCTTTCTTAGATTAAATGATTAAAACTTTATAAAGTGTGTTTCATAGAGTTTGATACGAAAAAAAATTCTTCGAATTTAAATTTTTTACTTAATATATAATTATGTGTGTCTAGTAAATGCATGTAATTAAATACAAATTATTCATGTTACAAGTATGAAAAAATTTGATACAATCTATGGTAAATACATTATTTTTTTATTACAATATTTTAGAAACAATTCATTACAAAAAGATGTTGATTTTTTGAATATCGATACTTTAATACCTAACTGAAGTAAATGAAATTATATAGGTTCATTTTAGAAAATCAAATTTATAGCGTATACAATACTATACATTGATTTAAGCTCACTAATTTTATACAAACGCCTTTCTTCAAACATTTAGAGTATGAGAAAATTAAAAAAGGTATTAAAAATGCAAAAAAAAAAAAATTGTACTTAATTCAAAATATACCTTTTGATTTGAAAAAAAAAAACAGAATATTTTTACTTATAAGCCAATAACATAGAAACTACCTAATTAATTTAAAAAAATCAGTGAGCAAATTGAACTGTAAATAATAGACAACAAACTAGTGAAATACTGAATTTGTGAAATCTTTTTAAGTAAATTTAGGAGAACGCCTCATAATAAAAAAAATGATTCATTTTCTCCATTTTGTTACTTTTTTTATTCAAGTCTAAAAAAAATTCAAAGAGAATAAAGAATTAAATATTGTCCATAGAAATCATTACCATTCAAATTTATTCCAAATTTTGATCTGAAATATAGAATCTTAATTCTTTTCGACATATATTGAGTGAAATGATTGTATTCTTTTTTTCTCCAATCAATTAAGCATGCAAAAAAAAAAATCAAAATTTTAATTTTCTTGGTAGAAAATTTGTCATCATCACAAAAATTTTTTAATTAAAAGTTTCGAGCATCGCTTGTTTAACCAACTGCATTCCACTTATTGTACCTGTACAAGCAATGAGTATCTTAAAGCCAGTTGATTTGGCGAGAAAGCGCAGTGCTGAAATTTCAGCATAAGTCACTCCACCGACAAAGACAATCATTATTATTTTTTGTGATTTGGCTTTTAAAGTTGAAGAATGAATATTAACAGTATGATTGACTTTTGTTTGCATTGGACAGTTCAATAATTTGATTAATTCATCAAAATTGCTCGGCTTTGAAATAAATAGGTACTCAACAAATCGACAAATCAATGGTATGTAATTACCTCCATATTCAAAATTTGGATTACTATGTGTT
>BLXL01004098.1:0-12325 GCA_023170135.1 Acarapis woodi | reverse complement strand
GAGGAGGCTACTTTTACAAGTTTCTAACAACAAAAAATATATCTGAGAACCTAGAAACTCAAAAAAATCGACATTAGTGAATGATAGAAAAATGCCTTGAAACATTTAGGGGAAAATTATAAATGAAAAACAAATGCAAATAAACAGGGACAAAATGTAAACAAATATTACAAATCTTCGCTTATAAAAATTTCAAATCAAAATGTACAATACTTCTAACTTCCAATTTCCAACTTCTAACCAAATCAAAAATAGAGCTATACTATTCAAAGTCTTGAGTTATCTCCACAACTAAACAATCTATGATTCACTAAGCAATCTATGATCATAAATTTTTTAGCGAATCATGAGCTAGCGTATCCTATTTTTTCTGTTTTATTTCTAACATTAAACTCACCGTCTGATCTAAAGTGTACACTTTGTACACAAACAGTTCAATAATCATCATCAATCGTATGATAAAAGTACGAAACTAGATTCGCGATTTTATATGAAATAGCTTTTCAAATTATGCATTTCAAGTTAACACACTCGCTCTGAAACTGATCGCTGAGGCATTTTATGAATTTAATATATATATAAAACGTAAGATCATAAAATTTTGCATTGAATGTTTTGTTTATTTCACTTTTTGGCCTTCGAGAAGTATTATCAAATAAACAAATTTAAAAGAACAATTAGAACGTGTTTTCAATTATTATTTACATAGTTTTATTCGCTAAAAATTTCTAGATCAAAATAGACTTGTTGTATTAATATGCTTATTGTATATTTTAGTGGATGTGGGCCAAGTATAATGAAGAATTTTTTATTCAAAATAGAACAATATATAACATACATACGTAAGACAATTACTGTTTGATTTTATTTCAAAAATTTCACATTCAAAATATTGGGCAGTAAGATTTAGACAAATTTAATACAGATCTCCTGAATAAACAATTGAGAATATGATGTTTATTTTTTGTCTTTAACTTTTGCATTCTCACTTTGCTCTGTAATAAGAGAGCTTGTTTATGAGAGGTTCTAGACTCCTTCACTTCAAAACTATTAATCTAAACTTCATATACAGAGTAATATATTTATGAACCTATTCTAGCATTTTTACACTTTTTTTTTTCTGAAATCTATATGCCATAAACAGTTTGATTCGTCTGCAATTTAAGGGTAAAATGTAATTTTAAATATTCGATCAAGCATTCATAATCAAGATACAATTTCAATTTGCCATCCTGTCAATAAGAAACGACAGCAGTGCTTAGAATAAAAAAATCTAAGTTGTCATAGTGATTAGCGCCTGTTTACAATTCGAATTTAAACTCTTGTTTACTTGCAAATTGTTTACTCGAATGTGTTGATTTTTTTTAATACTTCAAAAAGTCTATTTATTATTTTTTAGCAATATTTTCTAATCAACATCATGTAGTTTTCAAGTTACGATATTTTTTTTTTTTTTTTTGTATATGTCTGTGTGTGCGTGCATTTCATTTTAAGTTTTTACAACTGCATTACATCAAAGTGTGTAAAACTTATGTCTTGAAATTAAAGTATCAGATCATAAATAAAATGTCATTAAACACAGTTAATTTCAATGTTCAAAAAGTAATCACCTCAAAATACCCATTTCGATGAGGCTGAAATGCTAACACATCTCGTTTTAATTTTATATTGATTGCTTGATATTCAGTTTATATATAAAAATTATATGGTATAGTGTTATAATTATTATTAAACTTTACTTTAAATATTTTAAGTAATCTTATAAATATAGCGATGATATAATATACATAGATTATATATATATTATGCAATTCAAACACGTTTTTCAAAAGTATGAAATATATTAGTTGTATAAATCATAAATTATAAATTATTACGCAAACCATTAATATTATTATATCAAATTAATAAGCTTTTTTTTTTATTTTTAGACACTTTTTTCAACAATTTTCATAATTTGTCCTTTCGTATTTCCTATTTGAAACGGAAACACCAAAAATCTAGTAACTAAATAAAAAAAAGAATCGGTGTTGTACACAAATTATTGGGCATATATGTTTGATTGTGTTTTCACTTTCGAAAAAGACAATTTGACGATGAGAAATTTTAACCAGATGTTAAATAAATATTAAATCTTATTAAAAAACTTTTATTTCAACATAATCTTTTGTACATTTGAATTGTAAGTTTTAGTGTTAAAAAATTTCCTTTATTCAACACGAAAATCATCATCAGCCAAATGATGTAAATCATACAAATTTTTCACTAAAACATTTTCCGTTTATCTTGTCTTAAGAGAATCTTTTTTAAATAAATCTTTAAACAATTTAGTGAATTTTTTTTATTTCACAATCTCAGATATAAAAACATAGACATTGTAAACTATTTTGATTATTTTTTTTTTGTAATTTTTAGTTGAATTTATTATTTTTTGAATAAGAATAATTTAACCATAAATTGGATATGATCGACCATTTTACAAAAAGAATTTTGAATTTTAAAATCAAAAATGAAAAATTTTTTAATAAAACGCAAAATTTTTTATTATAAACTGTTGAATTCTATTTAAAAACGGCTGACTTAAATTTGAGATGATGGGTCAAAAAATCTATGAGAAAAAACTCCTTAAATTAAAATCTATTTGAATGAATAATTAAAAAAAGCTCTTAATAAACAGGATTATTTGAAAGTGAAAGATTTATTTTTAAAGAATTTATGTCGATTGAAACAGCTTAGTTGAATAGTACACAATTATTAATTGAATTCGGATATTTTTGTTTTTCAATTTATTTGCTAATTGATAGCTGAATAACTATTTACATATCAATAATTCTAATCAAAAGTAAACATTCATAATAAGGTATTTTTTCCTTCGCTTTTTTTTTAAAATTGAAAATTAAAAAAAAATTAAAATATCCAATTAAATATGGAAAAAGTTTATACAAATTTTTGATTAAAAATAAGAAATAAACTCAAATATGCAAACTGATTTTCAATTTTATAAAAATGACCAGTGATATTAACTAGCACGCTACTGAACTGTGATAAAGAATATTCTTAAATTTTTAATTATTAGATATAAAAATTTCAAATTAGTGGAAATTATAATGGCAGAAATAAAATTTAAAAATTGAAAGAAAAGAAATTATCTTTTAATCTTTGAGTGGATTAGAAAAGATAAACATAAAAGTATTTTTAAGCACTTAATCTACATAAATAATAATTTGAAATGTAATTTTTTACAAAAAGATTAATCTTTTGTTTTTTTTTTTTGACTAAATTTTTTAAAAATATTTCGATCAAGAAATGATAAGTTGAAAATTTATGTATAAAAATAACTCTACATCGTTTTAGACGGCGAGAAATTTTTTACCAAAATTAAAAAGTAAAATTTCAGAAAAAGTTTCTTGGTTAGTGTGAAATGGCCAACAGGTGTCGCTAATTCATAGTTTTTAAGTTATATGTTTTTGATTTCTAAAGAACACAAAGTTTAATTCTAGTGCTGCTCAACATTTGTTTTTGTACGCTTTTACCGACAACACATCGTTTGTGTTTGTGTTTAGTTTTTTTTCTTTTCCTTCTAAATAGTAATTTACAAAACACGTAAATATTGTGTGTATGTTAATTGAATAACTTAGATCATAATTATTTATTATTATAAATTTTGTAATGAAATCATTGGTGTCATTGAGTATGACATATATTAAATTAAAAATCATTAATATTCGTTATCAGAGATCAAATAAAAATCAATGTATTCTGAAAAAAAATTTGATTTTTTTGTGAATTAAACTCATTGAATTGATTTATCGAAATAGACTTCAAAAATTGAAACTTCTTTACTACAAATAAAAAAAAAAATATCAAGCAATCAAATGTTTGTATATTAGAATTAATTCTATCCCGAGAATTTAATCATCTCCAAAAAATGGATTATATGAAGCTTTAATTTATCGCTTTTGTTTTTTTTTCAACATTATCTGTGTAAATCGGCAAGTAAATTTTTTGATAGCTCATTTGTTGAGTCTGAAAATGTGTTGAACCATCTTTGTTTTTTAATTCAGTGTAACGGAACAGTATTTACTGAAAATTTACATTCATAAAATGCTAAAAAATTGATTTCAATTCATTTCTGAATATTGTATTTACTACAACCATCTAGAATTTAATTTTTATATTGTAATTTTAAAGAATACTTATTTAAATAATCGTTTCAAATAATCAAACTTCCGCTTAGTCATTTTTTTTTATTTCGACAATTCTAAAACCAAAAGTTTTTTTTTCAATTTTTTTAATTTTATACAATAATTAATTAGTTTTTTCATGGTTTGAATAAATTTTCTTTTTTTTCGCATTTTACGATTCGCCTAATTATTGTACTCTTTTAAGACTAAAATTATTTTTTAGAGAAAATTAGTAGAAACTTAATATTTCATTATTATTTTTCCAAATTAAATTTCTGATAGTTATTTTCTATCAATTGATCTCAACTGTTAACCTCAAAATCACATGGTTGCGAATTTGTGTAATCAATGTAAGTGTTTTCTATTTTTATTCTAACACAATGATTAACTATGATTTCATTCAAATTTTATGTATTCAAAATTGACTTCTATCAATTCTTATCGATTTCATCGCAAATCATCTATTAGATAAAGAGAAATTTTTCATGCACAAGGTGATGAGTATTTGATAGGCTTTTTATGATAAGATGTGGTTTGCAGGTGATTGTGTAGTTTAATTTATTAAATTTTAATAAAACCGATTGCGTAGAAAAGCAAACAAAAAATTCAAAAAATTAATAATATATTACAAATCCTGACATTAATTGCATAAGTTATTTATTTATTGATTTGTTTTTTAAATTAATTTTAATATATTTCTGAATTAATAATGTGCATACCTGTGTCTCATACATGTATATTCAAAAAATTACTTAATTATGTATATTTACTGGGTGATTAAAGTACACACCTGTGCGAATGTGTGAGAATTTTCATAAAATATGAATTGTTTAGAATCATTTCTATTTTATTTTTATGATGATTAAAAGCTAAAATTAATAAAAAAAAATATATAATATATAATAAAATTGGGCAAATTAAACAATTTAGAATTTGCCTATTGAATAAGTATTACCTGTTTGAAATTTATTAATCAAGTTAGATTTTTGTTAAATTGTATAGAAATATCAACTCTTTATTGAGAATAATTTAATCACTTCGAATCTTAATACTTATTGCAAAAATTAAATTCAAAAATTATTTTATAATTAAAATCATTTCTGATTTATTTTATTCGAATTTTTTACCTCTTTTTTTACCCGAATGGATATATATAAAAATAATGATTTCCTAAAATTTGATGTGTAATTAGCAACAAGGAAGGTGATTGATTCGTTAATTTTTTTATCAAATTATTTTCTTGCTTGCCTTTATCAAATTTTTTTGTTTAGACTTATCATCAAAAATAATGAGTAAATAAATTGATCTTTATTAATGCTTTGTTGTGCGAAAAAAATTGATCTCATTAAATTATTTTATTCGATAATAGAATCAGATCGAAAATTTGAATTGCAGATGATTACCGTTTTTTTTTTAATTATTGGCACTAATAGACAAAGTTTAACGAGAATCTGTATATTTTTTAGAAACCTCGAAATTTTTATCTAAAATTTAAAAACAAAAGAGTTAAATTGAAAAAAAATTTAAGGATTTCTTATTTTTTAAATTTTAAGCTTTATAGTTATTCGTGATATTATTTACATTTTATGTCAAACTCGAGGAGTAATTTTTTTAAAAAGCTTACTTAGATTTTTAAAGATATCAAGATTTGTACATATAAAATTAAAACATTTTTTTCTGTTAGTATGATGTATGTATTATCATCCAATGTAAAAGATTATCAACTTAAAATTCAAGCTTATGAAAAATCATTTTTGAATATCAAATTATGTGTTATAAATCGATTAATTCACATGTTCTATAAATAAAATACCAAATTTCATATATTTGATTTAAATAAGAATTTATCTTATTGATACTAAGTGGAAAAATTTAAAATTTAATTTTCAAGTAAATTATTAATTCATAAAGATTTTCATATTTTTGATTGTTCCATTGTTTTTGTGAAAAATATCATAATAAAATTCATATAATTTAATATTATATACTTGGTAAGAGTATTCACAAAGAATTTTCAAAATACTAAACACTAATTTTATAAATTTGTTTAAAAATTTACATTGCGAAAAATTTGTTCTTAATCATAGGAGGCGTTTAAATGAGCAGAAAAAGAATTTTTTCACTAAACCAAATTATTGTTTTTAAAATCTTATCTGTAATTAAATTTTTTTCCGTTTATTTTTCCAAGCTATAAAGTTTATTAAAGTTCTTTACTCGAATAGGCAAATTTTAATATTTAATGGAAGGCCATATATTTTGATCAAAAGGTAAATCGCCACAAATTCGTTTTATTTTATTTAATTAACGTGCTTGATTTTATATTTTTAATTTTTTCTTATAGTAGAATGTGCAATGTTAATATTGATGATTTTTCGAATTTTTTTAATTTATAAATGCCTAAAATGCTAAATAATATTAAATGATACAATGAAATTAAATTCGGTTCTCGTAAATCTGGTATTGTTTCTATTTATAGAGATTTTCAACTCATTTGCTTACGGAGAAAGCAATTATATGTGCTTGTGAATCTTCATTCACTTATAAACTTGAACAATTAGTCAAATGATGAAGGAATTTGATGAATAAATTTAATTAATACTAATATTGCTCAGATTAGAATAGGAGCAATCATCTATTTACGTTAAATTCTGTTCATATAGAAATTACGTTAGACATGAAGATGCTTTGAATCATTTTCTCATTAAAATGAAAAGAAAATCCAGATTCTCAATTTTACAAAAGAAAGTAAATTTACAGAAATGTATACATTTCTAATGAAAAAATTTTTTTCTTTTTTTAGCTTGAACATCATAAAAATAAATACCTGTGGAAAGTGGTAGATAAAACTAATGTGTATACGAAATGAAAAATGTGACATAGTGATTTAAAGTCTTTTTTTTAAATATGCTATTTTTAAAACAAATAGGTGTTAATCGATAGAAGTAATATAAACATGATATTCAAAAAGAAATTTCTATTAGTTCAATAGTATGCAATGAAGTGCAGGTTGACAAACAAAATGCCTAATAATGTTTGATGATGAATTTTTTGATAAATTATGACTGATCAACAAACTAAACCTTAGTGCTCACAATGTTTAGTAAACTATAAAAATTTATTTAGCATCTATGACTAGTTGAAAATAATATGTCAGTATCGTACTTGAAGCTTTTTTCAAGTGATTTTGTACACCTTGATTATTATGTAAAGAATTTTTTATTATCAGTAATTGAAATCATTTGCAATGGTTTATCTTTAATTTAGATGTACGTGATCTTATATTACATAATTCGTTATATATATGATTGGATGAGAGTCTTATCCAATTGACCTTAAGACAAATTAATAGTCGTTTGTTCGAAATTCGTAAATAATTAATTAAAAATTTAATCATTTTAATAAAAACGCCAATTAGATCAAGTAAATCTATTGAATCATACTATATCACTTGATTCGCAATGCTTTTTTTATTGATTCAATCAATTTAGAGCATATTTTTGATATTAATTTATTTCGTCAAAATCTTATTGTTCTGATAATCAACTTAGCAAGCAAAATTGTTTATAAAGTAGGTATGCTATTAATGATAAATCTCTATCTTTACCTGAATTGATTATTATCTAATTTAAAAAACTATAATTCAAGATGACAAATATTCTTTTTTGTTTGACAATGCATTTTCACTTTGCATTTCAAAATTTGCTTACATTTGTAAAAAGCAAATTATTTTTCATTGGTATTAATTATTAGAATTGAGTAGATTTAGCAATAACTTTTAATTTTACAATCATTTAACAAGATTATACGCTTTGAAAAAGACTCAATTATTGTACGATCTGCTGATTTGATAAATTGAGATTAATGAAACAATTTTTTTTGTTTTGTTTATTAATAATTATCATCATATCACTAACCGCAATTAGTTTTCTTAGACCTCTGATTATAAATATTTCAACATTATTTGATCAAAAATTTAATCAGATAACTTAAATTGACAAGTTGTTAGTTTAAAAATGTTTTCAGAACTTGTAAGAACTTGTAAAATGAAATATTTTTTAATTTTAAATTTAAATTATAGAAAATGATAAAAAATAAGAAATTTGAAAGCTTAAAATTTCTATTCTATGGTTCAGAATTAGTTTCATAATTCAAATATCTACCATAATAGAACATATTACTAAATTATTTGATTGTTTAAATAAAAAAAAAAGCTTATAATTACTTCAAATAATCTTCGTTTGTGATTAAAACAATATAAAAATTGATTATTTTAAATAATTTTCATTACATAGAACTTTCATTCGAGAACTTTTTTTAGAACCAGCAATGAATATAATTTCATTATATATTTTTTACTGTAGACGTGTCAAATTGATTATTTTTTTTAAATACAAAAGTTTGTTGTGATTCGATCAAAATTTATTTAGTCGATAATCAATCGAAAAGCAGAAATGTATTTCTTTTAATAAGAATAGCTAATTTTATCTAGAAAAAATAAAGCGTTTTTTGATTAATACAATTTTAATTAAACAATGGTTTTAAAGCACAAAGAAGTATTCAGATCATGCATCATCATAATCGTATGTTATAATCTTTAAATTAGTCTATTATAATTCTGGAAAATATTAAGTTATTCGTAATTAGTATGTCCTTCGTAGGTCTAAATACCTAAAGACTAATTTCTTGCCTTCATCTTATTATTTTCTATCTTTATGTATTAGACATCATATTTGAGATGATAAATTATAGTTATTTACTTTTAATTAATTAATAAGCAAATCAAAAGTAGTAAACAGGTGGTTTTTTTAATTCAATATACAATTTTACAAAATATTTGAAAATTATTTTATATATCCACTAAATTTATTAATTTAAAACATACACCAGCAAACTAAATAAAAGATTATATAGGTAAAAATATTAGGTGAACAGTCTATTGATTATTATGATACATATGATACTCATTTATTATTAAAAAATGTGTTTATTTATAACAAATAATTTGCCTACATAATACTTGACTTGTGAAATGTCATAAACCAGCATTTCGTTTAATTTAAAACTTGCAGATAAACATTCAATAAATAAAAAAATCTTTGTTTTTCACTCTTTTCAATTTGTCACTATTCAAGATATTTTCTGTCACATTCAATACACATCTCATTAAAATAAATTTTCATTTCATTTAGAATTTAATATTGCATTTATTTAAATTATAGTTTTATATATATTCAAAATAAATAATCAACTTTTTTTTTCCAATAAAAATGTATCGTAATTCGTCTTTTTTACTTTTTAGCGTGTGAAATTATCACAAGAGAAAAAGCAAATAATTGAGAATTCGTTGATAAATTTTCTTTTTTTTTTGTTGTTTAATTCAAAATCAGTTTTTTTTAAGCTCCGCAATTCGAATTAATATGCTTGAAATCTTAGGTAATATTTGAATCACAAATATTACTCATTTAATTATTAGCTCGATTACGACACAGCTATCTTTATTGGAAATTTCAATCGAAAAAAGAGAATTCATATTTGTTTTATTATTTTTTTTTTGTCGTTTATCTTAATCCTCTTTGACAATTGTCGTACAAAGCATTCGATTTGTAATTAAATAAAATTACGCATTATTTTTTTACAGCTGTTCATTAAATACGTCCAGTATTTTAATTTTACCTGATCTAATAAACTTTATCAAATCGTTTTCTTTAATTTAAAGCTTTAATAAGTGTTGATGAACAAAATTGTAAACACAAAAAACAATATATATATATAAATAATGTATCTATATATATATATTATATAAATATATATATATAAAATACATTTTAAGCAACTATCAGATTTTCTAAATCTAACAGGTGTTTGCATTTTTATTAATTAATATCACAAAGTAAAGAAAATTTTAGTTGTCATTACAACAAAAAATGTACGAGCTTTATATTAGAACTTTATAAGAATAGATCTCTAACTATTGAGTTAGGATGCTTCATTCAAGTTTAACAGTCCTTTTCAATCGGCAGCAATCAGTTTTTACAGTTTCGACGGTAAGAGATCAATCTTTTCCAAATAGTTTTATAATTAAGATTATTTAATTTCATTATCGTTTTGAGCTTAATTACATGATTGGTTTTCTTCAATTTAGATTTCTATTTATAGATAACCTACTCTCACATGCCTCTGTAAAATAGATAATTTGTACATATATCTTATTCGATTTTTCTTATTTATATTAAAATTTAAAGACAGATGTTTGTTTAGTAGTAATTTCAGCTTTAAATTCATAAAATTATTATTTCGAAATTCTTAATTATAAATTTATCTAAAAACTTCATAGAAAATTTTAAATTTTCTAAATGTTTTATAAAATTCTGATATCTATTCTTTTAGAATTCGTGAAAAAACTATGCTAAATTAGTTTGAAATTTTTCAATTCTAAATTTAATCTAATTAATTTAGCCACTTTGAATCTTTGCCTTCTTTTTTACCACGAACACAATCAGTTTATTCAATCAATATTCCGAAAAAAAAACACTTTTTTTTTTCTTTTATCAATTATTTTACAAGTAGCCATCATTCTATTAGAAAATTTTAAATAAATGTTAATTATTAGATTTATCTATCGAGTCTAGATTTGGCTTTTGATTAGTGAAATCAAATTATTCATAATTTAGGTGAGTCACATTATTTGTTTGTTTTAATATGATTAATAAATAATTCATAGATAATAAATTTTTTATTCTAAATTGAAAATTTTTTCCAAATATTTTAACACTGATTTAATCCTGAGTATGTCTTTTTATTTATCCGAATCCAATTTTTTATCGTACTGGAATTTATCCTTATAAGGTTAAGTTTCATTTGCAGAAATTTAGAAAAAAGTAAAATAATTTTAAATTCAGACGATTAATGCTCTTGTATATGCAGATTGTGCAAAATTTGATTTTCGACATGTTGAAATATATAAATTTTCAATTTCAATTTGATTTATAAATTTCGTTTTTAATCATATTAGTTTATTAATAAATGTATCTCAATCTCTTCTATTTCATGAATAACAGCTTATGTGGCGCTTCATAAAAAAATCGTACTGATAATCATTGTATTAAATTTCTTTCTAATTTAAATCATATTTTGATAAACATTAATGATTTTCAATCAACCAATTAAATTTTCCTTTACATCTTCTAAGATTATCATTGAAATTAAAAAATCATCTGGTCTTTTTTGTGTTTTTTTTTTAATTTACAAAATGTTACAGAATTTGAATATTTGTTTGAGATTTTCCAAATAAATTTTAATTGTACGAAAATTTAAAATATCAATCAAAAATATAGAAAACAAGTTCTTTTTTTCACATTTTAGGTTCTTGTTTGAAAGTTATTTATGCTACGTGTACTACCAATTTAAAACGTTTTTTTTTTGAGAAATCATACTCATATTCATTAAATAGAACTAATAAACCAATTAACTTTACAAAAATAATATTGTTGACTCAAGTCTCGAATCCGAAAAAAAAATAAGTACTAGCAAATATTTTTTTGCTGTTTTTAATAAATTTTTTTGCGATTTGAATAAATTAGATAGCTTGGAGAAAGGGATGCGTAATGAAATTCATTAAATGAATCAAATTTTTCATTTACAGGCTTTTTTTGCGATTCAGATTGATGTTTCTGTTTGATCAAATAAAAACACCATAAAACTTCGATTTCGTGAGTTGAATTTGAAAATTTTATAAGAATCAAGTCTTTTTGGCTTAATCTTCACAAAATATTGATTCTGAATGTATAGTTGGTAAATTGAATGCAGTCTTTAAAAAATAATATATAATTATAATTTAGATTTAAATTTCACTAAATAATTTTATTTGAGTATGTTTCGTATGCATTTTGATGTATTTCTTCAATATCATTTTGATTCGAAGTGCAAAAATTTAAGGAAATATTCGAAATTATGATTTTGATACGAGTATTTAAAAAATTTTTTTCGTCAAACAAGTGTTTTTTACACTTTTTTCCACGTTTTTATAGTATACGTATCTTTAATTATAATTCTTCTCTAATTATTTAATTAGTTTGAACAACATTTATTCTCATTTTAAAAATGATGTTATTCATTTACTCATAATTTATAGAATAAAACGA
>BLXL01004093.1:0-17871 GCA_023170135.1 Acarapis woodi | reverse complement strand
TAATTGATTCTATAAATGATCAGAAAAGTCTGGAAAAATTTTAAAAAAATAAATCGGTGCGCGGTGTTTTGATATTTTGTGTGTTACATGTACCTATTTTGTAAACCCATACAATGTAATCAATCTTTTTAATTCAAAAGACCACAAAACTCATCATTCGAAGTAAATTTTTATCGCACAGACAAACAATATTTTTTATACTTTCAAATCATAATAAAATAAAAACCCATAATTCTGATTTCAAATTATTATAAATATGAAATTATAGATCAAAACTAAAACTATTACAATTTTATATGATATTTATTGTAAGAAATAAGCTTTTAACATTAATCAAATTGTTTAAAAATTTTCAAAGATTCAAAATCAAAAATTTTTGAAATTTATAAAAACTTTTTAATGACTTTTTGATATTACGAAGTGTAAAAAAATTTGTATCAATATAATAATCATAGTTCTTTAATTATTTTACTTTCAAAATACATTTAATCTAGGATAAGTGTATTTTCATTCTTTTAAAATTTTTTATTTCAACAAAATCAACAATTTTTTTTATGAAAAAATATATAAATAATAAACAATAAAAATCTTTCTAAACATTTTATGATTTGATCAATCGATAATATTATTTTATCAATTGAAATTTTAATCATGCAAGCATGCTCAGACAATTAAAAAATTAAAATTTTTAATCAACGATTAGAATAGTTATATAAAAAAATAATCACCATGACAAAATTTTTTCTGATGATTAATCTGGCAATAATATGAAACTAATATCAATCACATATAAATTATGCGATTTCATCACTTTAATTGAACAGATAGAGAATTTCATTTTGAAATACTTTATATAGAGTCATTTGTAAATATAATTTTAGCGTTACCGATTTCTAATTTGATTTATTTTAATTTTGATTTAATAAGAGAATTGTTTAAAAATTGAAATGGTTCAAATTTCAAAAAATTCATATTCATTTTCATCAAAAATCAATTTACTTAAAACTAGTACCTTGATTAATTTTGAAAAAATTTGAAATTTCTATAAAAAATTTCGTCGTATAAACATCTTTTTATATCTTTTTGAAAATTTTTCATAACACATTTATATTGATGAAATAAAAAAAAAATATAAATATCCTGTTGACTTTATCAAATTAATTTATACTATGAAATAATTCAATATTTTACCTAAGTAAAATTAAATTGCAATAAAAATTTAATATAAATTTAAAGAAAGTCACAATCATTTTAATCATAGATCCTTTTTTTAATTTCTTCCTTGAAAAATCAATCAAAATGTTCATACGCCAATCGATAAAGATTCTCTGATTTGTTGTAATATTAAATATTTTAAATTTGATTATTATTTTGAGTAAATTAAACCACCTTATCTACTTGTGAATTTTTATTCTGCGATTCAGTACTGAAAATATTGATATCTATTGAATAAATGTAATTATTTAAATTTTTACCCATTCTAGACCTGAATAAACAAATTTAAGCAAAATAAAAAAAAATAAACTATGAAAGTTATTATTAAAGCCTTGAAAATTACAGAAAAAAATTAAGCTTATTTTCGAAAGGTTTTGGTTAATGTATATATATTTTTTTCTATGATTTATATGATTCTTTTTCATTCGTAAAAACGAAATTCATGATGATAAAAATAAATAAAAATTATGAATTTACAATACTTTTGAATAAGATAACAAAAAACTCAATACTTGAATGGGTATAAGCTAGATATATCATCAATATGGATTTTAAATTTATCTCTATGTGAAAACAACAACAAACCTATCATCAGAAATATTATAAAAGCCTACTCCTATACGAACACACAAATATAAAATTTTTTAAATTTTGTAATATTATATAATCAATTATTATTATCATTATTTATATTTTTCAGATCTGCTATTTGTAAATAATTGGAAAATTAAGATCACTGAAAATTTTTTAATTTTTCTAGTTCGATTTTCAATATCAAGTATGAACTTATTGAATTAATTTCTGTAACAAGTAATATTTTATTTATAGTTCGAATAAACTTTTAAAAAAAATTAGATTTTCAGAGTATGTTTCATTGTCAATTTAAGTTAATAAAAAGAGTTTTGAAAATGATTCTGAATGAAAAATACTCATTCAATATTTAGTTTCTATATATTTTAACTTTTTAAATGAATATTAAAAAATATTAAAGTATTATGCTACTGTATACAACTTGGAAAAAAGATTTGATAATACTTATAATCAATTAATTTTATTGAATTGAATGTGCTTTTGATTAACAATTTTTAATATGTGAATACCAATTGAATTTAGTTTTCTACAAAAGTAGATCAAGTTCAAGTACAAAGCTCAATTGTATTTTTTCGAAGTATTGAGCGGTTAATAAATTGTTCGGAGTAGGCTTTTTTGAACCGTATTGAAAAAATTTTATGATCAATATTTGATACACGACTGTTTTTTGCTTTTAAACATTTCAAAAGACAACATGTGCATTAAAGTACAGAATTTATGAAATCTTTTTTTAGGAGATATTGATCATGTCTTTTACTATATTTTTGACAGTCGATAAAAAAATTTGGGAACAGTAAAAGAAAATATTTTTCACTATGTTAGTGAAAATCAAATAACAATTTTGAATACATGATTCATCAAAACTCAAGTGAAATATAAAAAAAACTTTTAAACTATTAACAAGAATTATAATTTTAACATTTTATTGTACATTAATTTTTTTATTACAAAATACTAAATTTTTTATATATGATATTTTAGAAATATGAACAATATAGAAGCACATAAAATTTTAACTGATACCGAATAAAATTAAAAAGTTTATTGATGATGATTTTGGTTTTTCACTAGTCTTTTTTCATAAATAAAATAAGATTTATTTAAAATTTTAATCTTCTAAAAATTAATAGCTATCAAATATCTGCGCTAAAGTGATATATTTACAACGTTTTTTTCATTTTAAAGACGTTCAAAAAGACAATATTCTAATAAAATTCAAGAGATTCAAAGAATGAAAAGTTTTTAATTTTTTAGCCGTTTGCATTCTTTTTTATAAATTTTAATTTGCTTGTTTTAATTTAATAGATATTGAATTCTAAAAAAAATGTTCAAATAAGCATTTTCAATTTTCGAATGAATCGAATTTTTTGTATTTTTTCTGTGAAAATTCACTTGAATGAAGATTTCTAAGTCTTCATTGAGAAGATATGCCAATGAAAACGAGCTCTTAAACAAAAATAAATAGCAAAGATAAGTTTCGTGTTAATTTTTATTTAATCAACTAAAACTTTCATTAAAAGATGAATAAAAATCATTCGATTGCTTCAAAATATTCTAGTTTTTAGTTTTACCTGTTTGATTTCCGAAATTTTGAATCGAAAATCTTTTGAAGCAAAAAAATTTTATATCGAATTTTTATATTTGGCGACTATATTACTTTTAACATCTAATAGAAATATGGACTATAAAATTTACTTATTTTCATTAAATAATTCAGAATTGAAAAACTCATCCATAAAGTTCTCAATCTTATTCTTCTAAGCCTTACATTTAGTGAAAGTGTTTCCTTCTAAATGGGCCATCGAAACTAATCAACTAAATTGATTATTTCTCACTATTATTCACAGAATTCTGTTAAGACGCATTTCGATTTTTCAGGAAGTTTGTCTAACATTTTTTAAATTTTTAATTTAAAATTCTATCAACCAATTGGAAGAATTTTTTCTTTTCATTTCACGAAAATTTCTGATCTATTTTTTTTTTGTTCTATTTGCTTAATGCTTTCTTTACGAAAAAATTTTCAGTTATCGAAAAAAATTATTTTTTTAATTCAAATACTTTATTAGATCTTCCATTCAACTTTTTTGGTAAAACTAAAGAGAATCTTTACAAAAAAAGTATTTTTTTAATGAATTTTTTAAATTTATTCTAGGTTCTATGTTTCGAAACGCAATTAGATTTTCATTAAAAATTTATATGAATACTCAAAGAATTGAAAAAAGAATTAAATTTAGAATTTAACAAAATATGCAAAATTTTCTACAAGTTTGTGGGCTGTTGTTATTCTATATAGAAATTAAATCGAAAAAAATAATGAAATTTATTGTATTTAATTATAAAAATTATTATATCGAAATTATTCGTGTACTTTTATTACGCATTTGTTATTAGCTTTTTACAAAGGTTGCTTTTACAAAAAAATTATGTATACTTATGACTAATTATGTCATTGTAATCACATAATGTACAATGACACCCACTTTATTTGATTGATTATGTGCTTTAAATAAAAATTACAGGTATAAATTAATATAAAGGATTGAATTTTACATATAATAAAAATTTTAATTTTTTACTATTCTTTCAAACTTGATTGTTCGGAGAAACTTTTAAAATGGTACTTATATGGAAAATTTAAGCATAAAGCTGTGCTGTCTCTATGATTCTTTGATTTATTATAATAAGGTACATATGTTTATATTGCTTAAAATTTAAATGCAGACAACGAATAAATGGAAATTAATTCTTGTGCAAAAAGATTCAAAATTTGAATATAAAATTTGAGATTGTTTTACAAAACTTATTTTTATCAAACTTAATTTACATTTTAAGATTTAGATTTTAAAACATTTATTTTGAATTGATGAAATGAATTTTCACTAAAATTTAATTAGAATCAAAATTTGATTTTTTTGAAATTGATTTGTAGACCATTTCTACGACTTCTGAATAAAATATTTAGAGATTTTAATGTGAAATTTCAAACATGTTTTTGGGTTGATTCGGAGATCAATTTTCCAATTTTGAATAAAGCTTTCTTCATTTAATGTTTGTCATCTTATTCCGATTTTTGTTGACAATGAATTAATTGAAATTTTCATAAGTCTAATTCTTGAAAATCGAATCATATTGTGAAACCATATCAATAATCGAGCGATAATCTAATTTATAATACATTAAAATAAAAATACAATAAACAAATTTCTTATAAAAGATCTATCGACAAATTGACAAATGCAAGAAATCATTGAAAAAAAAATTTATTATTAAATTTTTTTCATAAAAAGATACTATCGGCTATTTTTTATTGACTTTTCTTATTAAAACTTTTTTTATTGACAATTTTTGAATAACAAAGCGATACACATTCCAATCATTTCCCTTCCGTTTTTTAATATTTTAAATTTTTATATAACTCATTCTGATCATTAAAAATACTAAATTTTGATGTTTTTTATTAAATATTTTATTTATTCAATCTGTATTCAATTCAAATTATTTACTACTTGATAATAATCATTGACTTTAATGAAAAATTTTATCACACAACAAAAAAATTTTATAAATTACTATGCAATGAATTTTATTCAGTTTACAATGTAAGGATCCAATGGCTCGCATAGATATATTAGTTACATAACTGAGATTGACCATTAAATTATTACATTTCTAAAACCCATAAAGTTTTATTTACAACTATCGTAATTTTGTTTCTATGACTAAATATAACATCCGATAAAATATTTTTGGATAATTTAAAAATATTAAAAATTTGGAATGAATTTTTTTTTTATTTTCATGAGGCTAAAAGTGATGATCTTCCAGCATAAGAAATCGAATTAATTTTCTTATATACATTACCATCCTTGTTCTGTATTGTTTAATATATTATTTTTTATTATTATCATTTTATTTTCTTTAATTTTTTTTTCAAAATAGTGAATGAAGGTTGCGGGCGTATTAAATTTGTATTATCAATTCGAAAAACTGGGAAACTTTTCATCGCACATTCACCCACTGATATTTTAGCCTTGAACCGGAAACCATTTTACTCGTATAATGTTTGTTCATAAATTTAGTTGTGAATAAAAGCGGAACAGTTTTATTAGTTTAGTATTACAACCCTAGAACTAATTTATTGTATTACTATTGAATTTTATTTGCCGCTTGGTAAACTATTAATAAGAAGAAGGCTACTAGTAATGCCAAATTAATGATAGAGATTTTTTCATCTATACTTTTTAGGGACATTATTCGTCGAACATTGCGAGCAGCCTATTTGCCCTGAGACTGATTTGGCGCTAAAAAATTGACATTAAATTCAGCAGTAAATAATTTTTTGAAAAACTCGAATAAAAAAGAAGATTAATATTCGGTAAAAACAGAAAGAAAATTATTTGTTCGAACAAGAAAAAAACTTAAAAGAGTGGCCTTGACAATGAATGCTTCGACTAAACGTTAAAATAAACTCCCAGCCTACTAATTGTGCACACACAAACTATTTTCGTATTATATATATGACTTCTTTACTTTAAATTGACTTCTATAATATCAGAATTTATCTAGTAAGACAAAAATGATGCAGCACAATTTTTAATTTTACAAGTGAACAAATAAGCATGCTCTCAACAAAAAATCTCACCTTTAATGTTCAAATTAAATATAAAGAATAAGTTCATTCAAAGAACATCAACTAAATTTCACTATAAGTCATTTTTCAATCTTTGCATTTTTGTTCTTTTTTGTCTTTAATGATATTAAATTTTCACCTATAAAAATGTTTAAGAACATCTTTTGCAAAAAATTTTGAATGTGCATCTTTGTGAAAATTGACTATCAAAAAAGATTCTTATAGAATGTGCACTTTGAAATAATCTCAGACAATCTTTTGGAGAAGCTCAGAATGAAAGCGCTTTTTACGAAAAAAAAACTTACAAAATGGATTTTTAGTTATATTTTTCTTTTTAGGGCAAAAATATTGAGCGGATATAAATTAATATGATTGCTATGCAATTGAACAAAGTTTTACTTTTAAAATTTTTTGAATAGCCTAATTAGACTTATCAGAAAACGAATTAAATTTGAGTTTGAATATTTTTAGCTATTTTTGACCATCTTTTTTTGCTTAAAGTATTAGTAACTATATATTGAACCATTTATTTTTTTTGTTTCCTTTTTTTTACTGCCAACATATTAAATTAATAGCTTTAAATGCTCATTTGTGAATATTATTTTTTTTTAAATGATATTATCCTTAAACACATTTCATAATTTTTATGTTTATTATTTTATTTTTCAATTAGTCAATATTTGAACATATTGACAATAAATAAATCAATCAAAAATTTATAATTTGAATTAAAAAAAGGGCAGTTGTTTGTTACATAAAACACAAAAAAAATTATGTTCAGTTTTCAATTAAATTGATCTTTCCTTGCTAGATAGAAATTTCATGTTATGTTTTCGAACATTTTTTAGTTGAGGGCAGCTTTTGCAACGTCGATTCTCTTTGTATACGCTTCCGCATCTTTCTCTAATATTGGTTCTAATAAGTGGACCGTAATGTTTATTAGCTATTTTTTTTTACATACTTGATTAATAATTTTGGTTAATTTTTATTTCAGATGCGAAATTAATTTAACACAATGCTTTCATTTTTTCCGAATTCGAGGTCAATTTTTTCAATTTTAAAGAGGTTTAGGGGAATAGTCATCAAAACACATTGCTTCTAACTATAAAATTATATCTGCATGCTTAGTAAAAGAAAAAAAAATTTTTAAAAAATATCATATTGATAAAATAAGAATTCTTAATTAATTTTTTTAAAAAGCATCAAATTTGCGAAACAAAATCATATTTGTAAATTAGTTATATTTTCAGCAAGAAGGAAAATACCGATTATATTGCTTAATTATTAAAAATTTTTCGAATTATTTACAATAAGTTGTGTACTTGTATATATAAATTATAAAAATTGAAAAAAAAATTTTCATCAATTTTATAAGACAATTCAAACATTGGTTAATTCAATTTTTTTACAAAAAAGTTTGAAACATAAATGCCATTCGGAAAGGAATGTTGTAACACAAATTTTTGTTCGCACTTTAGATATGTGGATTTGTTTATTGTTGTTTCTGCGAAGTTTATTTAATGAGTATGATTATTTTTTCAACAAAGTAGCAGAACACGTGTTAAAAAAAAATTTTTTTTTTTTCATTTTAACTAGACCTAATTTTTTTGAGCATATCAGATTCATATATATATTTATATTCTCGAGATTGAATTTAGAAAAAAATTTCTGTGCATTTTTTATATGTTAATTTTTTATTAATCTATTTATTAAATTATTTACTTTAAAAATTAATTAATACTTGTCGAATTGATAAAAAAATTTCGAAATTGAATTCAATTATATTTTATTTGATTTCATTCTAACAAATGAAATAATCTTTTTTCTTTTGAGCTTTAATCCAACATGAATTTTTATTTATTAATTTGAAATAATTATTATTAAAAACTGTCTTTGCGTTTTACGAAATGAAAAAAAAAATTGATAATATACAAAAAGGATTAGTTGAATAAAAAATTTAATGATTTTTTTTAAATTGCATATTTAATTTCTAATTATTTTTTCGAATCTAATATTTGATTGAATTACTAGAAAAAGATAAATTTTTGTCATTGAGATAAATTGATGTAATTTATCTCAAAGATTTCAAGTCAAATGAAGTAATATGATTGGAAGTAATCAAGTATACAGCCGATTTTTCTTGTTACATAATTTATTAAAATAAAGATTAAAAAAGGACTTGAAAAATTTTTTTCCTTTTTTCAATTTGTTAATTTTCTAAAAAAACCGAATTTGTTCTATACGATAATTATTATTCTGCTCACAAGCACCTGGAGATTATTTTTCTATCAATTGCTGTGAATTCATAATTCACAAGCACTAATAATTCATAAGAATATTGCTAACTAATTATTTGTAAACATTCGATATTCGATAATATTTTTTAAGCTGATATTTTTTAGCAAATGCTGTTTTTTTTGATTGAAATTAATGTTTGAAATTCTAAAAATATAATAACAATATAATAAAAATGATGTGCTAACTCAAGGTCTAAAAATAGCTTTCAAAGGAAAAGAGAAAGTGAACGCAATCAATTATAGTTATATGTAATATATTAATAATATTTATCATACAATGATGCTCTAAACAAATTATAATAACAAATTAGCGTGTTGAATAGTTCTTAGGAAGAATAGAAAAAATTAGTAATATATTTATCCTAAGAATTGCTTTCATGAAATACATGAAATAATATTTTTTTTTATATGATGCAAAAACAAAAAGTAAAAAAATTAAATGAGATATTGTTTAAAAAAAATAATAAAATAAAAAAAAAAAAAAAAGCCAACTTAAAAAAAGAAAGTATTTTTTCAAGTGATAGCAGGTCCTTTCCTTATAAATTTCATCTTGTCTGCTTATTTTTCACTTGATGGAGAACCTTAAATTACATTAAGTAGAAAAAATTTTAGACTTATACTCTTAATATAACTTAAAATTACAGTCTCCATTATGTTTTTCCGTTAAAAAGCATCAATCCTCTCTCTTTATCTGCTTTACGATCTGTTTTCGCCAATTTACTTGACTTTTTTCATTTTTTTTCTAACGTTTTATGAAGCATATATGTTTTACTAATATTGCTAAAAATGAGAGGCTATTATATATATTATTTTACTATGCTAACAAAGAAACAAATCAAAAATGTGCATTCAATTTTCTAGTCTCAGTTATGCGTAATAAAATCTATATACTATATGTCCAACAACATATTTCCTCAAAAAAAAAGTTTTTGAATAGAAGTTATTCATCAAATTCTTCCTGACCTTGGTACTAGTTTCTGGTTTCAGTTCCAGTTAACAAACACTAAAATTTACGCATTACAAACACACAAAGCCTCATCTTCTAGCTAATGTTTTTTTGGGTACTTAACTACTTTCTATTTTTATCATTCGCAATGTACGTTACATGTATTGCATATATTTACGTATCATCTAAATAGCCTCATGCCCACATCTATTAGAATCATAACATTTTCATAAAAAAAAAACACATTCTCTAGGCTTAAAATAATAGTACCACTATCGCCTCAGCTATTGAAATAGCTTATAAACTTAACAATCAAGTATCTACACCTGGATATTTTTTGATATTATTCTTTGAATTATCAAACATTTCCCTATGAACACTTAAACATTCAACTAAACAAAAAGCAGTAAATATTTCATAAAAATCATAAAAATATCAATTCGAGCTATTTTCAAGGTTATTTTTATTTTGGCTACTTTTTCCATATTGTTTGTGTGATGCTTTTAGCACATCATTTTTAGTTGAACAGTCAACTCGACAATTACCTTGACTGGTGAAAATTTATTAATATTTTAAATTACTTAATGTTTTTGATTCAAGTGCTGCCATCACCAAGACAAATCAATTGGATATTCATAAATTTTCAATTTGAAAAGGAAATAGTTTTACTCTCACTGAAAATTGACTAAAAATAAAATATTATGAGCTAGTGATGTGCAATTTTATTTTTTGACACCAGTATATAGATAATTATCCCGAAAAACAACTATTAATTTATGTTATACTTATTTTTTACGAAAAAAAGGTCCCATTTGATTCTCAGAATATTTTAATGAATGGCTACAATTTCAATTTTTAATAAACTATTATGAACATTAGAATCTTAGCTATATAAAATGTGCAGTTCATATATTATACTAAGTTATTTTAGATCATGTCCAACATCTGATGCATAACTGTATCAAAGAATATTCAAGTGAAGCATTCAAAGCGACATCGAAAAAAAAAATAAAGCAATATAGAAAAAATTTAAAATATATTTTTTCTTTTAGTTTCTAGTTTGGATGAAACGAAAATTTAAAATTATAAAAATAAATTATTTGACCTAGAGATTACACTTTATTTAAATCCCTAAAAAAAATATACTATCAGTGTAGATTCACATTAAAATGATTCTAATTTTGAATAGAAAAAGCTGCTAATAACAAATATTTTAATTTTTTAAAACAAGGCACACATATGTCCATAAATATAAATATTCTTAATTATTCCAAACAGTTTCTAAAGTTTTAATGATTATATGAAAATTCCAATTTTCGTAAAAATTTGGAAGCTAAGTGTGAAACAAATCAAATTTTCAATTTCAGATAATATTTACAATCGTACTGAATTTCATAGATTCTGATTTATTTAATTAATTTTTATAAATCGAACTTAGTTGAATTACTAATCAGGCCGAGTTTTTATTTATTTATGAATATTTTGATTTTTCAATATTGTTTTGATCTTTTTCTAGTTTTATTCTAAACACAAAGGTTTTAATGATTTTTTTAAATTTACTTATATTTTCAAATTTGAATATTTAGCAAATTTTTTTTAGGAACTAATAAAGTTATAAAATTTTTATTATCTTAACTCATAAATAAAAAAGTGATTCACTAGAAAACAATTCTCCAAAATTGACAATTTTCAATCAACAGGTGAAATTAGTTTCGATCAATAATTTTCTTTCGCTTCATTGATTAAGTACTTTTATTTATAATCAGGATTGTAACATATTTTACAAACATATTAAATAACCAAAGGTACGAATTGAATAACTAATCGTATAATATATAAAAAAAAAAAATTCTGATAATTCATCTGGTAAAATATTTGAGATTATCAGCAATGTAAATTTTTCGCAGAATTTTGAAGGTAAATTATTTTTTATTGTGTGCTGAATGATAATTGAAAACTAAATTTTCAAATCGAAATTTTAAACAAATTTGAAAACTGAATAGTATTAAGTAAATAATAGATTAGCGATGCAAACGTAAGCTACTATCAGTAGTGATAAGCGATTGATAATTGATCAGCGAATTCCTAATAAAAGTCAAATTTTAACATTATTCTTATTCAACTATTCTTTCTCAAGGAAATTTATTTACTCATTAAGCAAATGGACAAACTGACTTTTGTAATTAGATCTTAGTATGTAATTCTCACGTTAAGTCACATTAGAATAAAAATTTTTCAAGGTTGATCACAAATGAACTTATTATATCTATTTTAACGCTTTTTACGCTTAGATAACTGATAAGAAAATTATTGTAAATTTATCCTTATTTATATATAGTAAGTGCTTAATTTAATGAAAATTGTTAGTACATGGTTCGTATAAAAAAAAGACAAGGACGAAGAAAGAGATAGACATTGAAAGACTCAAGCAAAATAAAAAAATGAGAATTTTTCATTTTATTGATATTAATTGACACAAACAAAAAAATTAATTTTAGTTAAAATTCAAGTGAAATAAATCATCTTTTTCTTTAAAATAAGAATAATAATGGTAATCGTTAGTTTTTGATTCACTTACTATGAAAAAAACGACTAATTCGATGTAATTGGGACTGATATATTTGGATACGATAATGAATGAATATTATTTGTTATAATTTTACATAAAATAAATAATTCATAATTTAGTCTTAATACTAAATCTTAGAATTATCATGCGTACCATAGATTTAAATGATCAAGTCAATTACAGACAAAAGGACGATTTTGTTAAAATATATGTCATCTGATAAAGTTTATCATAAAATTTGGTACAATCTAAATAAAAAAAGGTGCAGTAATCATGAAAAATCAATTTCTAATGCTAAAAAAAATTTAATGCTCATAAATGTTCAAAACAAGAAGTTATTTAAGAAAAATAAAACTTTAATCTCAGATACCTCACCTTAATCAAACAAAAAAAAAAAGATCTATCTAATGTTCACTGATATATATTATATTTTACAGTGTGTATACAAATTAACTAACCAATAACAAAATCGTTCGGGCGATTGATTTGATAATGCGTTCTGCTCAAAGTTTACCAATTGAGCCGAAAAGTACTTCTTTTAACTAATAACATTGGAACAATGATAGAATTCGATTTAGAGCACAAAATAAGTATAACTTATGATTTTAAAGAAGTTTAAGTTTATTTTTGTTTTCTATGCATTCAAAACATAAAGAAGATATAAAAAATCTTTGTTTTGAAAATCATGAAGTTTCTTTAGCAAATATAATGAATTTAAAATTTTTAAACAAATACCAGGAATTCAAAGGAATTTAAAAGGAAATAAAAAAAAAAAAAAAATAAAAAAAAAAAACATACCTTGTGTATTATTAAAAAAATATTGATATTTTATGTTTATGTATTGCTGAGAGCTCTATTTAAAATTTAATAGCTCAGCATGTACATTATTTTTTAGTGTCAAATATAAGAACTTAGCCTCATTTAGTTTGTAGAAAAAGCGATATTTTGTCAGAGTATTAAATAGCAGTCGTTATTTGAAAAGAAAATTTACTTATGTATTACACTACATATGAGCGTATAAAAGCAAATTTCATAGGCCTGTGTCAAGGTGAAAGCCCTTATATTATGATAGCAAAAAATTACTAATGAGCGAATGTAAGAGTAAAAACGTTTTCAACATTTAAAATGAATGTTAGAGTTAGTGAGAGAGAACAGCCGGTCACTTATTTCCGTTAACAAATGTTCATTGTAAAAAAAAGAAAACCTCTTATTCACTGCCCACCTATTTGTATACGAATATTGAACTATGCAATACACATTCTAGTATTTCATAGCACTTCCTAGTGCGAATCTTCTTAATTCACAATCTGACCTCGTTGATTCGTTCTCCGCTCATAAATAAAAAAGCCTCTTTCAAAAAATGGCATTAAATATTGCCAAACATTATGGCCATGAAAAATAATCATTGTTTTATTCAAAGTAGTTCTTAATCAATTGTTGAACTACTTTTTTAGGTTGTTTTATATTAAAGTGTTCAAGCAGAATATATATTTGATTGCTATAAATTTTTATTCAAAATTTAAATTGTTTTCTTAATATTAATTTTGAAAAAAAATATTTCAATAAGATAAAAAATTTTGATAAGAAAATTTTTTTTTAGATTTATTTATAGATTTCAATCTAATAAGTTCAATCATCGCTTTCCCTTTCATTTATTTCAGAATAATTAATTAATTGAAAAGTTTTTTATTATTGAATAATTAATAGATAATTTCTAATTAATTAAAATTTATTGAAATAAGAATTATTATTATCTAAACAATCATATGAAAAAGATAAATCAATCGAATATTTAAGCCATCTATTGAATAAGATATTTATATTTAAATTATAGTTTTATAATTTATAATTTTTTTTAGAGAAAATTATTATCATTAATTAGCAATTAACGACGAGTTATAATTAATTCGACTTTATTATTTAATAGTAAAAATCATTTATGAGTTTCAAAATTTAGGTTAAAAATGACTTTCAAAAACATTTTCAATATTCTAATCTTTTTTTATGAAAATTTATTTAAATTTTTAGCATGCAATCAGTGTTTAATTTGACCCTCAACTCGAAGGTTTGAAAACTTAAAAGAGCGAATTTTCAGATAAATTATAGATGAACTTTTATGTTTTGATAAAAAAATAGATTGAATTATTTTCAGCTAAATATTGAGATTTCAAAAAGATCTCATTGAGAAAGTTTAGAAAATTGTGTCTTAGCACACACAAGCATTTTAATGATCAAGCTAGTTTACCTTCAGCTGTAAGTTGCATTTCATATGTTTAAAAACTAAATTCATGACGCGCGATTTCCTTTTTTTCTTTGGAAACATACAAAAAAACTCAAATGTTTTCGAATTCTTATTCGAAGGTTGAATTTTTTGAGTTATTCAACTAAAACTTAATTAGCCTATTTGAAAAAGTAAATATATGTGAACCTAAAAAAAAATTTAAAGAGCCCATCATCTGCCAAGGTTGTGTGAATTTAGAGTCAAAATTGAAAATTGTTGGACTGTGTGTACTTTTTTTAAATGAGTTTCCTATAAAAGTTGAATGCCAATAAAAATAAAAAAAGGTGAGTCCATAAGACCGTAAAAAAAGGATGCTGTGTACAGTTAATTCATTAAATTAAGATTTTTATATACGTGTATGGATTCGTAAATTTAAATTCAAATTAATTTAAAATATGTTAAAATATCGATACTCTTGTTTTTCACTCTAGAACTACACAGGTATGCGACATTTTTTGTATTTGTGTTTCTACTGAATAACCTATATAATTCTACCTTATCTTTATCTTTTGTATAAAGACAGTAAACAGGAAGTGTTTAATTTATTCGGGTGAATTTTGATAAATAATGGCTTTGAGTCTTATTTTATGATTGTCTTTTACTGGTTACGAAATCCACATAGAAGACTTATAATTAATCAGATGTTATGTAATATTTTATAAATTGAAAATTTTTTAAAATTTTTTTATTGTGCACGTTGTTTGAAAGGTTTTGGATAATGAATCGAAATATCTTTTTTTTTTTTATTTTTGATTTTATTTTAAATCTCACAAGATGTACAACTATTTTGAGCCTCTAAGAAATTTGTACTGCTTTTATTTAGCTTGATTAATCATTCGTGGAGTAAAAGTTGAGACTAAAAATGTATTACTTCTCTAGTTAGACAGAAATTCTTTAGGCTGACAACTTATCATATCACCTGGTCGACCAATGGTCATAGTTTTATTAGTTAATTTTAAACTTACCTTTTTCCAAAAAATGTAGTGTATATTTGTGCATAAAATAAAGTATTTATCAGATAATGTCCATTATAGAAGTCTTATTAGGTGTGCAGCGCAACATATCATCATAGTTAGACCAAATGTTTATTTTCGCGAAAATTCTTTGTAAACATATTTAGCTTTACTCATAGCAAATTATTAAGCTTATAAATAATGAATATAGAAATAATTTTACACCTTTTCTAGTGAAATATTTTTATTCGAAATGAAAATTTACTTCTTCAAAAGGTCATAAGAAAAATTGCTTACAAGAAAGCTTAGAAAAAGTGTAGAAGCGATAAATTTAGTGAAAAATTAAAAGATTAGGAAATGACAAATTTTTGTTTATGGTGTCAGAAATCTTTCGTGAAATTATTGAACGATGCTTAAGTTGATAATTAAAGTTTCGAAATTTTTTATAAGAAAATATATAATAAAATTTCAAAAATCTTCAATAAAGTAGTTCATATTACATTGAAAAGTGTAAATAGTTTTAATAATAATATTTTTATAGATAGCATACACTTAAGTAATAATTTTAATAATTGTGCCCGCAATCTATTACAATTAACTTTTAATAGGAAAATTTTGTTGCAGAACTAGATTGTGGCAAGTCGAATAAGAAAGTCAGGCTAATCAATTTGATTATTACTTTTTCCTGAATCACATTTTCTCATTTATTTTTACTTATTTTTTGAATGCTCAGCCCAAAAAACACCCTAGGACCCTGATTTCGTGTTTTTGTCCTAAATATTTGTATTCATTTTTATTTAATCAAAAATTTAAATAACTTTAATTAGATAAATTTTAAATTGCTTTTCTTAGGTAAAAAATTCAAACTCATGTGTATTTATTTACATTATAGACATGGTTTCAAGGCAATATCAAAGGTGGAGCATTTTATAATTTCGCACACATTGTAAAACTCAATCAAATTAGAATATTATAATGTTTAAAAAGACACCGTCGTTTTAAAGTATATGGACCACTGAAAATATTCGGTTCTAGAAAGAAAATGATGTATGCGTGAATAGGATAATTTACATTTTAAAAAATTTATTGCTATTCTATTTTTCAAAACAAAAATTTAGGTGTAGAAGCATAAATACTGCGATTATGAAAATATTTTTCGGACAATTTAATTAAAAACTTTAAATAAAGATAAGTTTTTATCTTTTGAAATTCAAATTTCTAATTATTTTCAAACATGATAATTTTAATGACCAATATTTGTTCCAATATTTGTATTGTGTAATGAATGAGTTTCGTTATGATACATAAATAGCAAAGTTTTGAATCTTTTAACTATTAAAAATAAAAATATTAGAATTTTTATTGTATAAATTAGAATCGTCGATATGATTCAATTATTTAAAGAATTCATTTATTATTACAAATGTAAAAAAAAACAATGATGGGTCTTAAATTAGTTGATAAAATTTTATTTTAAATAAAATAATTATATTGTAAAACACTAATAGTTTTTCCTGCTGGAAAATAAAAAAAAAAAGCTCATTAAGCATATAATTTTTTGTTTATTTAATTGAGGTATACTCTTTTTTTTTCCTAATTCGCCTTTTGGGATTTGTCAAAATTTTCTTTAAATTTTGATTGTTATAAAAATTTTTTCTCTATAAAAATGTTTCATATTTTTAGAGTCAAATATTTATTTATTCGAAATTAATCAAAATATTTTCATTTCACATGAAGAAAATTGGAAAAAGAATCGAAATCGTTAGTATCGAAATTTATTTACGCAATATAGCCTTCAGTAGTGATATTTTTTAACTACCCATCAACTACATGAAAATTTTTAATTGCTAATCAATTATGTTGATTATGATCAGTCAAAATTATAACAATAAATGTCATTGTTAAATCTTTGAATTATTTTATTAGAATTTTTTTATTACAAAACAAAATTTATTTATTCAAATGGAATCGAAAATTGATTCCAATATAAAATTATTTGTTTTGATGATCGATATTTTGCAACTAAACTTAAATTTTCACGGCAAAATTTTTCTTCGAATTTTAATACAAAATATTTTCAACATTTATTTGATTGTGTATTAAAAATTAGCGAGTGTTGAACAAGTATTTGAAGAGTTGAATATCTGGGGTATATGAAAGAAAAGTGCTTTGGCGTGATCACCAGAAACAAAATATCCATTTTTTCTTTTCTTGAAACTAATAAAAAAATTATTTTTTCTGGAAATTTTTAGTCTGGTTTCAAAAGAAAGATAAAATACACCTTATCAAATAAAAAAAAAAACTAGAATTTCGAGTATGAATTACCATATCTAAATGGTTTTTATCTGCTTTTTTCAAATCAAAAATACAAAAAATTATTTTTTATTAA
>BLXL01004082.1:0-17246 GCA_023170135.1 Acarapis woodi | reverse complement strand
TAAGATTGATTTTTTTGATTTAATAGATAAATTTGATTAAAATGTAGAAAAATAAAAAATAGTGAAAAAAATTTGTTTATAATTTTAAACTAATTAATTTGTTAATTTATTAATTTAAAAATTGAAGAAGCGTAATATTTCATTTTCGAAAACAGAATATATATCTGAAATCATTATTATTCGAATAATCAAATAAAAATGATAATAGACCAATTGAAATATATATCATCATAAGATATTTATTCAAATATTATTAAAAATTTCTAATTAGGGTTTTGATTTTTGTTTTCACTTTGTTGAAAAATAAAACATTGAATTTAAATATTAATCGGTTTTTCAGTAGCAAGAATTATGGTGATAAAATACTATATAATAAAATATAAATAAATATAATAATAAAATTACTTCTTTTTATTCAAGACTTTTGTTTCAATTAATATCTTATACCTTAATTTCTTAATGACAATTTATATTTTTTTTTTCTCAAATTTCACTGACCCTACATCATCTAATGCTTATTAATTTTGAGCCAGGTTTTCTGGAAAAAAAAACTATTATATGATTTTAGGGATCGTCAGTCACTTTTCATCTTTCTTAAACTTAGGATTCATTTGATCAAAGAAAGTAAATTTCTAGTTAAAAAATAAAAAATTGAATAATAAAACATTCTATTATCATATTCATTAACATTGTACAAACCGTTTCAAATTTTTCCTTGATTTTAACTTTGAATTTCAAGACGTATTCAATCTGGCTTGAAGTAAAGTTTAAGTGTTTTTTTAAATTTGATTCTAAAAGTTTCTATAAAGTTCTAATTTATTTAAATTTTTATAACAATTCAAACAAAATTTTTTCATTTAAAAAAGTCAAATTATGTATCTAAAATTTTTTTAATACAAAAATACACAAAATTTATTATGAACTATTCAGATTAATTTTTGACTAATGCAAATTAAAATTTTTAAAATATTTATAAGAATGATTGAAACTTTACCCGAAACGAAAAAATATTTCGAAAAATTAGAGTCAGATTTATTTCTATTTTATTACAATCTTATTAAATTTAAAAAAAAGGATTTATAGAATATTTCAAATTGAATCTAGTGTTTTGTATGTATAATATTGAAAATTGAGCCAAAAAAATATTAAGATCTAGGTTAATTTGAAACGGCATTGAAAGTGAGTGAATGAATTTAAAAGAATATTTGAAGAAAACGATAGTAGCGCCCATTTTTTTTGTTTACATATCTACGAAAATTCCTATGAAATTTTGACAGTTAAGCTTGAATTTTTTGTAAGAAATGTGTTTTTTAATCACTTAATTAAATATTCTAAGTTTGGGATTAATTTTTCGTCTTTGTTGACTTGAAAATTCTCGATATCGATCCCATAATTGCAATTAATTTTAATATGAATTCAATATACAAACCCATAACTGTTAAATTGTTTCTTATAATAAATATTCATTCGATTAAAAAAAAAAATTATCTACTCAAATTATTATTCTCTCCTTTCTCTATAAAAATCATCAATCTTTTCATCCTCCTTATTAATTTAATTTTTAATTGAATAATTGGCTATCATCAAACTTAAGATCTCACTAGTGTTATTACTTAGATTCTATTCTACAAACTTTTAGATTTTTGACATTAATAAAATCATTCGATAGTTTTGAATTTTCGATTACTCTCGAAGTTCATTCTTATTTATTTGCAAATTTCAAAAACATCGTAATTTTTGTGTAAAATAAATTTTTTTTTTTAATTTTGAAATTATTTTACTATTTTTTTTTCTACACCGATTAATTTGTCAATTTTTATCAAACTCATTCTATAGACAAATTGAAGAAAAAAATGCCTTTAAAAAAAGAATCAAGTCGCGGTCTCATTTTAGTCACTGGTGGGGCGGGCTATGTTGGTAGTCATACGTTGATCGAACTCCTTAATGCAAATTATGAAGTAATTTGTTTGGATAATTGTTGCAATGCAATTATTAATGAAGGAGACTTACTGCCTGAAAGTTTGAAACGGGTGGAAATAATAACAAAGAAAAAAATATTGAAATTTTGTCAAATAGATCTTCTTAATGAAGTTGCTGTTGATAATCTATTCAGAACATATTCTTTTGATGGTGTGATACATTTCGCCGGTCTAAAGGCAGTTGGTGAATCTTGTAAAATACCATTGACCTACTATAAAAGTAAGATTTAAATATATGCCTTTCAAAGTCTTATTTCAAGGAATAATTTTCTTATTTGAAGCTAATGTCAATGGTACTTTGAATTTGCTTATCATGATGCAAAAGTACAATGTTAAAAAAATGATCTTTAGTTCTAGTTGTACAGTGTATGGCAATCCAGAGTATTTACCTGTTAGTGAGGAACATAGTACAGGAAATAATATTACAAATCCATATGGTCGCACCAAATTTATAATTGAAGAAATCATGAAAGATAACTCACTTGCTGATTCTAAATTCAGTGTCATTAGTTTGAGGTGAAAGATTTACAATAAATTTCATTATTTTGTCAAATAAACAAAATAATGAAATTTTTTTATTATTTTCAGATATTTCAATCCGATTGGAGCACACGAATCTGGTTTGATTGGTGAGGATCCTCAAGGTATTCCAAATAATCTAATGCCATTTATTGCTCAGGTGGCCGTTGGAAGAATATCACATTTAAAGATATTTGGATCAGATTTTAAAACAGCAGATGGTACAGGCGTCCGAGACTATATTCATGTAATGGATTTGGCAAGAGGACACTTGTTGGCATTAAATAAAATGTTAGAAACTGATTTAACTGGTTTTCACGCCATTAATTTAGGTACAGGAAAAGGATATTCTGTTTTAGATCTGGTAAAGGCATTCGAAAAATCGAATAATCTTACAATTCCATATGAAATAGTTAATCGAAGGGCTGGTGATATTGATTGTGTTTACGCGAATGCCATTAAAGCTAAAAAAATTTTAGATTGGAAAGCAAACAAGTCAATATATGATATGTGTAAAGATGCTTGGAATTGGCAATCTAAAAACCCATTTGGTTTTAAAATGGATAAAAATAATGAATTGAATAATAATCGGGGGAACGATCCAACAGTTAAATGTTGTGTCAAAAAAAATATAAATAATGAAGTTTGCAATAATATCGAAACTAATTAGAGATTTTGTTTTCCTTTACTTTTTAAAATACGATTAGGTCAAAATCAACAAAATTTTTTATGTTTTCAAGCAGTTTTTTTTTCTTTTGTGAAATTTTTTTCAATTATTTTCTTGAATTGATAATTCTTTTTTCTTTTTCTACCTTTATTTTGTAATTGCTTTACTAATAAGATTTTTATTATAAAAATCACTTTGTAAATGTATGGCGTAAAACTTTTTTTTGAAAAATCAGTTGCTGCGTCCAAAAATTTAAAAAACAAATCACTTGATATATAATTTAATTTTTAGTCTCAAATTCACTCAGAAAAACTTATTCTACATTCCAAATTAAATGAAACTATAATTGCAATGCTAAACGTAAGAAGTCTATTTTTCTCTAAATATTGTCAAAATTTTTAATAAAAATAAAACTTGAATATCATTAAATTTTTAAATATTTAAAAAATTAGATTTGAAAATTAATTATAAGTAAATTTAATATGTGTGTGTAAAAAAAAAATTATAAAAACAAAAATTTTTGATTTTTTGATTTTAATCATTCAGTCACTGATAAAAAAAAATTAACTTAGTTTCTATTTCAAATAGTTTTTACGGAGAAAATAAAACTTTTCTCCTTGTTAATTTACTTTTTTTTTATATTTCTTTCCATATAAATAAATTTCAATTATAGTTTTTGCATAAAACTGATACAAACTCTATCCTCTTCAAGCTAAGCCTCCGTGGCGCAACCGGTTAGCGCGTTTGGCTGTTATCGAATGTTAACAACCACCAAAAGGTTAGTGGTTCGAGTCCACTCGGGGGCGATAATTCTTTTTTTGTCGATTCTTGAAAACTCAATCAGCAAAGATAGGAAATATGGAGTTTTATTTTTTTGATTTTATCTGCAAATAGATGAAAAATTTCAAATGTTTTTTTTTTCTAGATGTCTTCATACAAGTGTGAAAATAAATTAATTGAATTCTAACTAATTTTTTAAACTAATTATACATAATTAAAAATTATGACTTAATTAAAGAATTAAAAAAAATTTAAAATAATCTTAAACGCATCAGACTAATATTATTTAAATTATTATAAATTTACTAGAAATTCTTTAGTAGACGATATTGTATTAGCGAAACCGTAAAAATTATCGTATTATATTGAAAAATAGACAAATATAACAGACAAATATAAATTCAAATAGATAAATTTAACTTAAAAGTTGGTTGAAATAAATATGTGATAAATAAAAAAATGTTAACCATTAAAAATTAGAAAAAATCGAAAATTGAATTTCAGTTTATAAAAATCTCAAAAAAGCATTGTTTGCATTACATTTGTCAAATCAATCCTATAAAAAAATAAAATTTAAATTGAACAACAAAAATTTTTTACGAATTCATAATGCTTCTAATTTAAAATTTTGTAATTTAAATAAGAAAGGCCAAAATATTACAAGAAAATAAATTGCTTCTAAAAGATAAACAAAAAATTAAATGAATGACTATTTTATCTAAAAAAAGTTCCTATATTTCCATACGCTTTCGAAATCCGGCACTTCAAAAAAACTTAACTAAAATAATCGAACCAAATTATATCATTTTGCGATAAAAATATTTAAAATTACACTCAGCATTTGGTAAAAACAAATTATAAGATTGATACTTATTATATACGAATATCAAAAACTTTTAAAAATTTTCAGGCTTCAAAAATTAAGGAAAAAAAGTGAAAAAAAAAAACACTTAAAGCTATTTCACGTAACGATTAAATAATTTTAGAACTTAGAAATTTGACCTGATTGACAATTTATAAAGCATAAAACAGCTCTTTTTAAAATAAATCAAAAGAAATTCAAATTAAAACTAAAAAGTTTATTCATTCAAATCACTTAACACTTGAACTCTTGTATAAATGACCAGAAGAATAAGAGTTTTCTCAAAACACAAAAAAAAATTAAGTGGCCAGTTTTTTTTTTATGTCAATTTTTAAACTATTTCCGTGAATTTTTCATATTTTGGTTTATAAATTCTACAATATTTGTTTTATTTATCCATTTTATCTTTTTGCTTGTCAACTCAAAGTTGTTAGAAAATTGAAAAAAAAAACAAAAAATTTTTTTCATAATGTCTTCAATTAAATTCATCGTAAGTTTTTTATTCTTTATTATATTTTTATATTAATTTTAAGAATTTTTAACTTGTTTTCGATTATAAACTTTTATTATTTTCCTTGAAGATACTTATTCAATTTTTCTTCATAATAATCGCCTTTGCAACAAATGTTGATGCATTTCATGGATATTATTTTCCATATTATCGAGTGAATAAAGGTGTTAGATATCCTTACTGGTAAGTTTGATCTATATTAGTTTTATCTGTGTATTTATTTCAAAAATTGCATTACTTCAGTTAACTTCAATAAATGTTCTTTTAGGTATCCTAATATATTTTATGGTCATTTCGGCTATTGAAATGTATGTGAAAATTTAATTATTTAGCAATAAAATTCGAATAGCATTGAATATTGAATTTTTAAAATGATCAAACAAAAAAATAATTTTTTCAAATTCAAAAATTGATTTTATTTAATTGTATAATTGAGATAATACATCAAAATCTAACAAAACAGTAACTAAAGCTATTCAAATCCAAATAACCCTAAAAGACTTTTCAATTAATTCCGATGAATTTTGATAAATTGAAATTGTTTAAGTACAAGTGTGATGGTCGATTAATTGTAGTATGAATGTTTTAAATTATGATAACAAACACAATAAACACTAATAAATCATCTAAACTTTCTAATTTTTGTTAAAGCAATTTTTTTTCATTTAAAATTTATATCAATAAAAATTAACATTTTTTTCATGACAGTTTAGTTTTTTTTTTGAAATCTAGAAATCGATTAAAATATTAATAATTAATATTAATTAATTAGCCATTATGAAAATGGCGACCAGCTACATGTGGAATATTTAAATGATATTTATCAACTAATCTATTAAAACTCACTATAATGCCAATAAGACCACAAATCGAACCTGCGCAAATTATAAATACATTCAAAACAATTGTTTGCACAGGTAATTTATTCCATTTTAATGATAAATAAAAATAGCATGGCCATACAAATGAAAGCATTGTCCCAGTGAAATTACCAACTAATCCCATTAATAATGAGAAATGAGGTATTGTAACAGCCATACCTAAAGTCAACATTATTAGTAAAACTCTCAATCCGACTGCCCAAACTCGAAATTCTCCATCTCTATGCCAACAACTTGGAAATGGTTGATCGCCCCAACCGTGTGGATGAGAGTTTGCATGTGGTTTTCGTTTGAACAATGTGATCTCGATTAAATTAGCTGATGCGAAAAATGGAAGTGGATAACTAAGCAATGCTTTGATTGCAAGTATAACATTGATAAATATTTTGAAATTACGACCTGGTAAATTGTTTGTAATTACTTCTTGAGTAGACTGACCAAAGGTTAAAAATCCTACAAGTGCGAAAAGTGCCTTAAAGGCAGCTGCAGCATGGTGACTCCAATCTAGAGTACAATGAAATTTAGAGCGATCCCTCATATTACCTTCTAGTGTGGGTAGAAAAATTTGGGAAGTGTATGAAAAAGTCACGATACCAAGTGTGACGGGAAATGTTTGTGTGTTCAAATGAAACGAAATTTGAGAGAAATGCCAGTCAAAGATATGTATGAGACAATAGAAGAGTATAATGACATTGATAACAATGTGTGACACACCACACCAAAAAGAAAGAGTCGATACCGCATGAAGATTTTTAAGAAAGGCACACGGTAAGAGTATGCAGGCCGAAATCATCATCCAACTTGTTTGATCAATACCTGCTTCCGGAAACGAACCAATCATAAGTTCGCCACATAATACGATATAAAGAATGCAAGTCATCAATAATTCGATATTTTGAGCGATATTTACTACTTTTCCACCATATTTATCGCCCATTACTACTTTCGCAATTGAAACATAGCTCTCACGTACCCGAACAAGTTCACCGGCTTCATTGCACTCATAAAGACATGAGATCAATATTTTACCAGTGTAACAACAAATATATGCAAAGCTGATTAGAACTATTACGCCCCACCATCCTCCGTGTAAAACTGCGGATCACAAAAATTAGGTCAAATATAATATTGAATAATTTATTTCTAAAATTAGAATCACTAATAAATTTTACCTGCATACGGAAGACTAACTATGAACATGCCCTGAATAGCATTTGTTATATTCCAGGCCGCTTGCCATTCACTAATCTTTTCACTGGCCTTGAATTCATCAAAACCTTCTTCTTCAAATTGTAGTTCATTCAAATTAGGATATCCTGTTTCATTTTCGTTAGTATAAAGTCGCATCTCGTAGGTACCATCATTCATTTGATTGAATTTTTCATTTGAAATTTGCGTTGGCTCTTTCGATGTCGGTGGTTGGCCATATTGATGACTAAAATCTTCTTGTTGATTAGCATTGGGGAGACAAGGGCAGTTGTTAATAAATTCTTGCTTAATTTTATAAAATATATCAATAGCTTGACCTAATATCTGTTCCATTTTTGAACACTTTATAATTCTGAAAGTTGATTGAGTAGAATTCGAAATATCCAATTAATTTAACAAATTGTTTTGTTATGAAAATAAAAAACTAAAACTCAAACAAATTGAAAGACATTTACTGACTTATTTGAAAGACAGAAATTACCCTATCATTAGGGTTGAAAGACAAATTAAAGGTATATTATTGATATGAAAGAATCAGTCGAAAGACATATTGGTTTATATTAGATGATGTAATTTAACTACTTCATTTTGTAGGGTTCGGTGTCAAAGCAGTCAAAGAAAAATGCTTATAAATTGATTGATCAAAAATTTTTTTTTAAATTATTGATTCACTCAAAACATTTAAAAAAAAAAAAAATTTGAATTAGAATTGAAAGACATCTACATTGAGATTGTAATTATACATATTGATTATTAAAAATAGGCCCGGAAATTAATAATCGTTTTGGATAGGAGAAAAAAAAAACAGCTAAACAAAAAATATTGAAAGCTCTGAGGTCAAGATTGACAGGGCCAATATTTATGAGAAATTAAAAAAATTGTAAACAAATTTTGATCTCCATCAAATTCGAGTTTCCTGTAACTGATGCGCAACCGTCGGATGAACCTTCGCATATACATTTGATCATATCAACCAACACATATGATGCTACTTCTTATAAACAGATGCATCACATTGCTTAATAATTTATAGAGAAAAAATGCTTGGCGTTGACTAGTACGTATTTTTCAGAGAGCGTATTTTTTATCATGAAATAAAATAAAAAAATTTTGAAATCAGTTCATCATAAATTAATTTTAATTTTTTAATTAAAATCAAGCATAGAATATTTTATTCGCATGATAATATTATATAAAATTCAGATATCTTTATAATTATTGTATTCGAATGAGACTTACCTTTCATCTTATTTATCAAGCACAGATCGAGATAAAAAAGGATAAGAAAATTTAAGGAAATTAGCAATTACTATTTATTTCTTATAATTGGAAAACTAAATTTACAAAGAAAAAATCACAATAACATCCTCATTTATTATTTCGAGAATACTTTCGAAATCAAAAAAAAAAATTAAATTTATTTCATTCTTTAGCTTCTTGATAAATGAGCGTGATTAACTGATAAATGAAACTCATTCAAAAAGCATCACCAATCAATAAAATAATTTTACAATTTTACAACTTATTTCTGATAAACATGGTTGAATGATCACGTAATATTTACAAAACGAACACGTGATCTAGATAAGTTTCTCAAAGTCGTCGGATCAGAGTGTATCAGTGATAAAGGACAAAATCTTAAGTAGAATGGTACAACAAATGAATTTTCATTATTTAATACTTTAAAAAAAACAAAACTTTTAGGGAGAATTTCTTTCATCTGACCATTGGCCACAACTCAACTATAATTTAAGAACCGATACATATCAAATAACAACATTTAAGAAACTTAAATGTACATATAGATAAACAGTAGAGAAGAGCGAATCAATATTCAGATGAAAAGAATAAAATAATTTACAAAAAATAATTAATCAATTCTTATATGATAAAATAGGTGAAATTCAAAAACTAAAAATGTGATTTCGATCAACTGCTCATGAAGTGTAATAATTTACAAATGAAAAAAAAAACGATGATCTATTTTGATGGTAATGCTAAAATACAGTTATTGTGTGCATGTGTGTATATCAGTTCATTGATGTGAATGAATAAAAATGATGGTGATGTAAAAATAAAATTTTATGATAGATGCTAGAACACTTCGATTCGACCGATCTTCGCATCAGTGAATTCTCTTAAAAAAATATAGGTGTCTATATTACTTTTTGAAGTTCAAAAAAAAAAAAAAAAAACAATTTGAAAGGTAAACACACAAAATTTTCAAAATAAATCATTGAAATTCACTAGATACTATGACAAAATCGACTTCACAGCCTCATCAATTTGATCATTATAATGATCTGTACCGAATGTGCCTACTGTTCGACTCTGCATACCAATGCTCGGCATTGAGCTTAAATAGCTATTTTGTTGACTAAAACTGACTTGACTATTCGAATTCAAATTGGAATCAAAATTTACACCGAATCCATTTGATGACAACTGATCGCTGTCTATAACACTACCATCATGACTCGACGATATACCATTTTCGTTCGTAGTTACACTGGAATTGGCCGGCGGTACAAGCATATCGATAAGTATAGAATCGATTGCTGATTGCATTTGTATATCGTTGTCTTTACTTATTTTCAAATGACCACTTGTACTATCGTTTTTTGGGTGATCGAAAATTAGATCATTACTATTTGACTGATTAAAATTTATCTGATTATTTTCGTTTTCATGCTCTTCATCGTTAAACTCATCTAAATGATTTAAATTTTGTTCAATGAAATTTGAATCAGATTGATCAACTTCACCGCTTAAAATAGATTCAACCGCAACAGCATCTTCTTGTACCCAATTCGATGATGTTTTGTTAGGTTGTTGATTGATTGTATTGGTAGATGAGCTAGTTGTTTCGGTTGTAGGCCAATCTGAATTGAAAAGATTAAATGTATTTGAATGATGAGATGATTGCAAATTGGCATCTGATTGATTTGTTGCACTTGTTTGATGATCAGTGATTTGCATCATCGAATTATAGCTATTTGAATTGTTGTAAAGAGGCGACAATCCATCCATTGGATTAATATCATTCAAATTGTCTAGATACTTATTAAATTCATGCATATCATTTGACTCTTCACCACTTGCTTCGCTGTCTTCTTCATCTTCACTCTCATTCAATAAATTACTAGGTAAATTGGCTTTCTTTGGATCGTTTTGTTCATTATTTTGCTCTGTTTCATCTATTTTACGTTTTTTTGTTTCTTCATTTTGTTTATTCATTTCTTCTTCAACTAAATTATTGATCTTTTCTTTCCATTCATATGGTGGTTCAGGTAAATTCAAGTAATTTCCTTTTGCAACAAATTCTTTATCATTCTTCAAAGAAGTTTTTTCTTCCTCCACAAATAACTTATCTAACATGATGTTCTCAGCTGTTGAATGTGTTTTCATTGCTAATTTAAGTATATTATATTGAAAACGCCTATACAATTTATCTCGTTTGTATAATAAATACTGTGATAATTTTTCAAAATCATCATCAAATTTATCTAGTTTCTCTTTCTTAACATCTTCTTGATAGAATACATGATACCTCAATAGACGCTTACAGGCATCGTTATAATTCTTAAATGGAGTTTTCGTATCAGGTTTCGATGCAGCTGCACAATCAGCTGATAATTGTTGTTGAAAACTGAATTTATGCGGTTTTGATTTCACTTTATCTGGAGTTGTAGGTAAAGTATCTTTTGTTGTTTGACCATCTGAAATTTTGATTAATTTGGTACTACTATTATTAATGAGTTCAATATTATTGAGAGTGTTAGAAGGTGGTTGAAGATGTAAAACTTGATAAACAGTTTGAGTTGATGTTCCATCGGCATTCTTCAAGAAAAAAGAAAATAAAATAAAAATTAAATAAAAAAATCACCTAAAAACAAACTACTAACCAATTGATTTTGTAATGGATTTTTGGCAGCGGTCGTAATGGTGAAAAATTGATTGCCTAATTGGAAGGTAGCACCTGGTTGTGCGGCAGCGGTTGTTTGGGCTGTGCTTGTTGTAGTAATAATTTTGATTTTTTGACCATCAAACGTATTTGTCGTCTGAGCAGGATCTTGGGTATTTATAATTTGTAGTTGATTTGTAGTTGTCTGATCATTGAGTGGTTTTATTGTAGTCGGCGTAGCAGATTGAAAAATAATTTGAGTTGGTTGAGCTTGAAGTGTTGAATTAGCTGATTTGGTTTGATCTATAAGACCGCTGTTAGCAATGCTTATTTTATTACCTGATTGTAAGCAAGCTGTATCAAGTGGCTTACTTGCTATGGTGAAGATTTGTGTATTAGATGACTTGATGTTATTTTTTGTCGAATTCGTGTTATTTACAATGTTTTCTTTAGTCAATTTATTGTTATTTAATGATTTGCTTATACCACTTGTATTTGAAGCGACGTTAGTAGTTTGTTGAGTCGGTTGTGAAAGCAGTGGTTGTGAAGTCAAAATAATATTACTATCACCAGTTTCATTGGCGTTTGTCCTAGCTTGAAGCATTTTCATTTGTAAACTTTTCAATTCTTGCAATAATGTTTCTTGTTCTTGAGTCGGATTTTTAATCGACGATAGACTTTTGATTTGTGTGTCTAAACGTTCAAGAAATTCTTGATTATTTAGACTTATCTGGACAACGGGCACACCGCTTTGATCAATATGAGTAGTCAATGGCACAGGAGTTGATTGATTAGCTGTAACTCCGGACGAATTTAATACTAAAATACCTTGTTCATTTTTTTTAGACGATAAATTGGATGTATTATTCAACAAATTATTATCACCTATTATGACTGTTCCAGTATTAGCATTTGGTATCACAGAGTTTATTGATGAATTTAAGTTCGTTTGCAAAGGTATAGTAATCAACTGTTGAGTTTGATGCTGAAGAGTCGATTGTGCTGGTATCGTTTGAGTAATTGGACTATTGCTTGAATTTGATACAGGTGTCTGCTTTTTATTTGTTGATTTTTTAGCTCGACTTTTACTTTTATTATTTGTTGGTGTGACTGTTTTTGTGCAAGTAGCCGTTTGAAATTTTGAATTATTATCTTTAATTATCTGCTGGCTATTATTATTAAGCGACATTGAATCAGTCAATTTAATAGAACCTAATTGAGAATTACTATTTGTACTTGTTGAGTTGTTTGTGGTGAATGTGATGGTTGATGTAGTAATCGAAAGTGATGAACATGATGTTGGTGTAATGGCTGTATCGAGAGTTGGCGTAGTTGAATCAGGCGATGGTTGAGATGAGCCTGAATTGCAACTGTCCAATTGTTTAGTGGTATCAACGAATTTAGTTGATAGAGACGTATTAGAGGATTGCACTGTTTGTTGATTAATCTGATTAGTGGGTGTGGTTGGATTAAGAGGCTGAGCAAATGTTGGTACAGTCTGAAGAATAACACTACCATCAGGCGCTAAAGCAAGTTTGAATTGTGGTTGATTAACAGTATTATTAATTGTATTATTTACAGGTGTTGCACTAGCACTTATTGATTGATTTAATGGATTAAAAAAATAGTTTGTAGCTCCTTGACCTCCACTTGATGGCATCATTACCACAGTCGGTTGGCCTAACGGTGCATTTGTTGGCTGATTAGTTAATAAACTTGATTGTTGATCATTCAAGTCAAGAGTAGTTAATTGAGACGTATTAGAATTTGCTGTATTAGTCGAAGCATTTAAACATTGATCAACAAGATCTGTAGTAGGTGTGATTGTTGTAATTTGATTAAGAAGAGGCGACGTAGGCGGTGATCCATCATCCATTATACCAGCTTCAATCAGTAGATCAGCTAAATTTAATCCTTTACTCCTTTGTTCACTTGATGTGCTCGTTGTGTCTTTATTATTTTTATTATTATCTTTTTTGACTATATGACCATATGAACAGAGTGAAATAATAAGTTAAAAATTTAATATATCACATACAAAGCGTATTTAATTAAAGATAAACTTACCTGGAGGTTTTTTTCTCGATTTACTTTTATTATTACTATTAGTAGTATTATTAGTCAATGAAGTTGATGTGTTAATACAAGTCGTTGTGGTAGTCAATAAATTGTTTGTTGAAATATTAGAACTAGCAAACGACGATTGAGAAGTGAATATGAAATTGTTGTTTGAAGAAGAATAAGACACCGTTTGAGTATCTGGTTGTTGAATTAATTGTAAGGTATTTGGCTGATTGAAATTCTGAATTATAGCAGGTTGTTGTTCAGTTGAAGTTTGTGTTGGCTGCACAAGTATCATTTGACCGTTAGGCAACTGTATGAGTTGGGGTGCATTAGTTTGCGGTATAAGACCGGTAGGTTGTAATTTCAATTGATTATTATTTGTTGTCGAATTCGGTATAAAAATAGTTTGATTTTGTTGTGGTGCAGTTTTATTGACTGCTTGTGTACCTGTGTTTGCTGTAGGATTACCAAGTTGATTAGTTGGATTTATAATGAATTGTTGTTGACCCATTGTTGAAAGAGTGGGCATCTGATTAAAAAACAATCCATTCGACGTAAAAAAACCACCTGATTGTGTGTTTAACATCAGTTGTGGAGCAGCCATTGTGGGCTGATTCAAATTCGTTGTAAAATTATTGATACTTGGCGTTGAAGCTAAACTTGTGGTTATTAATGTTTTATTATTGGAAGAAGTTGATGACAATGACTTATTATTTACTGTTGATGTGTTATTTGTAAAAGTACTTGTCGTTTGATCATTATTATTCTTTTTAGATCTAGAACCCTTTGGCAATATTTGTTTATTAGATTTTGTCGAATTTGTTGTCGTATTAGTCACGTTTGCACTAGTATTCATTAGATTAGTGGCATAAGTCGTTGGCGTTTTTAGATTGTTTGACGTTTGATAAAATTGGGCAGGTCCACTAGGTGTTTGTATAATTTGTACTATCGGTCCGCTTGTCTGTGTATTGGTCGTTTGATCTGGTGGTCTAGATGACGGTTGTGTAATTAACATAGTTTGTGGTTGTAAAATTGTATCATTTGGCATCTGATAGATCGTTTGCTGCGGCACAACAGTGGCAAATTGTATTGGGTTACTTTGTGGTGCCCAAGACATTGTGGTCTGTTGTTGTGTATTAGCTGCTAAAGTTGTTCTTATTGAAATTGGTATTGATAAAGGATTTCCATTTGTACTGGAAACTAAAGATAGACACGATGTGGCTTGATTTGTGGACAAATTCAGATTATTTGTATTTGAAAGTGTAGAGAGTTTTACAGAGCTTGGTATAGTCATTTTACAGTCAATGTGAAGGACATAAGATAATCACAGTGTGTGATTAATGTGGTCAATTATTCATTGATTATTGTGCTCGCAAATTCACTTACGAGTAAAAAAATTTTCTTTATAAAGACACATTTTAAGCACGCGTTTTAAACACATTTGGATTGAAGCAATGATGCAATTTTTTTTTATTTATATTTTACAATCACATATTTTCAAAACCAAAAAGTATGTTGATCAAATTTTTAAGTGTGTTTAGAACCAATTTATATCTCAATCAATTTGATTTTCAAAAGAATCTAAAATGAAAAATCGATTATTAATATTTACAATATATGATTGAAAATGGAATTTTTTCAAGCTAGTTTTTTTTTTTTTTAAATGAAATCACTTCAAAAAAGAAAATTCGAACAATCTATTAAAGGCGAATTCTATTTGTAGTAAAATTATTAGATTATCATTTTTTAATTGATTAACCGGAACAAGATATCAATTATACTTTGAAAATCTTTCTAATCTGACACAAATAAATTGAAAGCAAAGGTCTTTTTATTAATTACTTACTGTTAAACAGAATTTTAACAGAAAATAAGAAATGAAAATATTTTATCACAATCAAAAAATTCAATCAACATTTCATTATTATGTGTGTAGAAAAACTACGAGTGCACAGATTTAAATTTGGTTTAGGTAGATTTATAGCGGGCTTTTTGTTCTAGCAAAGATAAATAAAATGATGAAATCGCTTGCCCTAAGCAGATGGACGAGCACCAGATGATTTGAATCATCTAGAAACGCACTAATTGGCTTTGGTTAATGAAGTTTTAAAGGATTAAATTTAAAAGATTATATAAATCCGAATAGTCCAATTAATCATTAGAATGAATCTCATTCTCTGCTTAGACGACGCTAATTAAATTCTAATACATTTCCAATCGCTTACATCGCTGTTTATTCATTATTTGCTGACCATTTAAAAATCTAAAAATCGATTTGATGATAAAATTATAATTAGAAAATTGATACTAAATTGATTCACAAAAAATAATTACATTTGAAAACAAAATTAAAAATTTTCTTGAAATAAACAAAAAACTATATAGTCATACAAATTTGCGCACAATCGCCGAACGCAAATGAACGTTTTTTAAGCGCGATTTATTTGAAATTTTTCTTTAGATTTTTTTACATGAAAATTTTCAAAAGTATAACTTTACATAAATTAGGCCTATTATTTTTTGAGGTAATTTAATCTTTTTTAAGATAATATGATTTTTTCATTTGCATTTATAAATAAAAAATATAATAAATATTTGAAAATTCCGAATATTATACACTTCGTAAATATTTTTTTGTATATTAATTTCTAACATCGATGTCACTGGTTGCTGATTATGAGATATTGTGACTAGGCCTTATATTTCAATAAAATAAAAATCAACTACTTTTATTAGATTCATATTTTGCCCTCTATATAACAAATTAGTTTTGTTAACTTTTTCAATAAAGTTATCTTCATTTTTAAAATTTTTTCATTTCCAATTCTCTGTGAATTTACAAGAAAAATGGTACAATGAGTTCCGAATGCAATAAATATTTTAAAAGACAATTTAAATTAAAAGTATAAGTTGGTCTGAAGATTCGTTTCGAAACCTAAACACTTTTCTATTACCGGCGCTACGCCGATCTAACATTCCATCACATAACCGATAAAATTGTGTTTGTTCTTTTATGTAAATGCTATCATTGTGCACAACATAATTAATATAGATCATTTTTTCTGCACCTTAACACCGTGAATCTCATTTAAATTCTTTAGCTACTACTCATACCAATTCGTTACAATGTATTTAAATAATTCTTTTTCATTCATCATTGTTTAATTATTCTAACTTTAAATTTGATCTTATTCTAATGCTATAAAATGCCTTTGAAAAATATTTCAAAGCATGTAAATTAAAAGATCAATCGGCATTTTTGTTTGACGGTTAGATAGTAAAAAAAGTTTGAAATTTGATCATCACTGGCTTTGTAGTACATAAGTGAATTAAATCAAGTATGAAAATGGATACCGAATACATTTATTCGATCAATGCATTAAACGTCGTATTTTTCTCAATAAAAAGTATAAATTATTTTTTTGTAAGTTTTTAAACCTTTCCAAAAATATTGATAAAAACCATAATGTTTGTTTGCGTTTTAGAAACAGTTAATTTCTTTTAAAATAATTTAATTAATTCAAATTATTTTTCAATTATAAATGTAATATGTGATTTTCAAATTCCCTCTGAAATTACGTGTATTGATTTTCAATATTCAGAAATATATTTATTTTGTAAAATTTATTTATATTTTAAGCAAAGAAGATCAATGATTAAATTTTAGTTAAAAATTCTCTTTTTAATAAAACTACATTAGGACATAATTCAAACTTATTTGCAAAAAGACATATTTAGATGTATTTACAAGGAAGAAGCAAATTGTGTGCTTCAGACCAAAGTTGTATACATCAAAATGGCCTACAAAGTAATGGAGTAAAAAAAAGTTAACCGAAAATCAATATCTAAAAAGCAAAAAATGGTAATTTA
>BLXL01004076.1:0-11275 GCA_023170135.1 Acarapis woodi | reverse complement strand
GATAATGATTTTGTATGTTTTTCAACGGTTTGAATATTCTTAAAATTTTTTTTAATCTTTCAAGTTTAAAACTTAACAAAAAAAATGTAGTACGAAAATTAAGTGAAAATGGAAAAAAATTTCATGAAACTAAAAATCGAATAAATTCTTGTTTATTTAAAGCTAAAGTTTTCGCACGATCTAAGAAATAATTTTTGTAAATATTTGAATTAATTCAATGCATAATATGATATTTATTTAATCATCAATGAATTTTAATTTTCGAAAACGTCTTTTCAAATAAAATTATTTTTATAGAAATTTTTTTTTCTTTCAAAGAAAAATTGATTCTCAATCTATTTGCAATCACTGTTTCTCATTTAGAAAAGAAAAATGTCTAATTTGAATTAAAATTAATCAAACTATCTAAAGAATTTAGATGATTATATTACCCTGATTTTTTTTCGTTGATGTTTTAAAAATAATGTTACTAGAATATTTTAAATTTTATTCTTAATTTTGTCTTAATTTTTTGTCATCAGTTAGAGCTGAGAAGCAAAAATATTTTTTATATTCCTGTTATTTTATGATTATTTTATTTTTTTTGAAATTTTAGATTGTAACTTAAGACTTATATTTCAGATGTTGAATTACGAAAATGAAATTTTTTTGAATATTTGTTACGTATTCAATCATATAAAGGTCATATAAAATTTTTACAATATTTTTTATGTTTATTGGATATTGTGGCAGTAAATAAAATCTCTTTAATATTTTTAAAAAATTAGTGCATAAAAAAATGGGCCACCTTCATTAAATAAAAATTTTTCAATTATATATGTATTTATGCTTATTCGAAAAATTGATTTTGAAATGTTTTTACTTAATGAATCTAAATACTTATATTTTTCATCTCATAAAATTTTATTTCAAAATATCAAAAATATCTAATTTGATCATTCGATCGTTTTAAAAAATTAATAAAATTTGAAAGCCATATTGTCATCATATTCATAATCGTAAATTTCATGCGGATCAAAATTTCTGTTATATTCAAATCTTTTATCAACATATTGATATAAAAAAGAAAAAAAATATATAAACTTCATTTTCAAAAATTTAAATCTTCCATCTCTTTTGAACTCGACATCATTAATTTTTATCTTGCTATTTTTAGAAATACGCTCAACAAATATTTCAACAAAAAACAAAAATAAGAAAAAAAAATTTGAATATCAAATTTGAGAATAATTAATTGAATTTTTTTTTATTTCTTATTTCCAAAAAACTTGGGAAGAATTCAAGTATTTAAATTTTTTTCAGAAATAAAAAGTATATAAATTCTTTTTAGATAATTTTTTAAATTTTAAATATTTTATTATTTTAATTTTGTTTGTGATTTGATAAAAAAAAAAGTTTTTTTAAGCCAAAATACAAACGCTTTCTGACATATGAATATCAAGTATAGTCAATTTTTATATTTATGAGGCTATTTTTTTAAAAAAAATTTTTTTTTTTAAAAAATTTTTTCAAAATTTTTTAACACAAAAAATTCGAAAGTTTTTCTCGTTCAGTGAAATATCAAACTATCTTAGATAATAAATGGTGTGAAAATTGTAAATAATATCTTGAATATAATTAATATATTATTTTTTTAGCATGTTGCAAATTAAAAATTCAACAAATATATATAAAATTTCAGATTAGTTTGTATTAACTAGAAATTTTCTTCATTTATTTATAAAATTTTTTCTGCTGAAACCTATTTTCGAATTGAATATCTTATTTCATGAAATATAGTTTAAAAAATATTAGATATTTCGGCTTCTTCGATATTTTCAATTTGATCAGGCAGATACTTTTGATAAATTTTAAGGATGATCTTTAAAATATTTCAATAATTTTGAATAAAACATAAGTTTTTTTTCTTCCAAGTGGCAATATGAATTATAATAAGATACTAATTTATAACATTAATCGTAAAAATAAATAGCTAAAAATTTTCAAATATGAAAATTTTTTTTTTTTCACTTTGAATGTCGCAAAAATTATCTTAAGCGAAATTTTATAATTCTTATGGAAAATTTTTATTATGAAATGTTTTTTAATTCAATAATTTCAATAGACTTATAAATTTAAAATTTTTCAACATTTTGATAGTATTTTTAAGATAAAAAATCTATTTAGCTAAATTAAGTATCTTAAATCAGTAGGTCGTAATTTCGAATTGAATATAAGAATTCTATTTTCAAAAGCAATGAGGGAAAATAAATATTTTTGTATTTTTCATTCGAAAAAAACAAAGCAAACTAACAAAAAAAAAGATAAATTTCTGCTAATAATCTTAAACTTTATTTGATTAAATCTGGAATCTGATTTCAGATATTTTTGATAGAAATAAAAAAAAATTGAAAGAGATCATGAGCAACAATTATTTATTGATATTCAATTAATATTAATAACACTGTGTAAAAAAGTTTTTTGCAAAACTAAGGCGAATGCATTGGTCATAAAAATATGTAATAATATAGAATATATAATGATACTAGTATAATTGCTGCTTGTGGAATAAAATGAATTCGAAAAATTTTAAATTGATTGAAGCCGAAAACTATAAAATTTATAGGCTACAAGTAACTGAATTCATAAATTTTTTAAATTAAAAGTCATGTCGAAAAGTTAAACCATTTGAATTGAAGTATTTGTTTGTTTCCTTCAAGATTTTTTCGATATTTTAATCTTTTATAAAGTTAATGTCTTGGGTTTATAATATTTTATTTATGAAATCAAAATATTTGTCTGAATACATATTTTAAAACCCTTTTTTTAAAATATAATTCTACTTTTTTATAATTCTTTAATTTTGAAATTTAGAAACTTGTAAAATCAAATTCAAACGTTAAATTTTAATAAGTGTATATATATGATGAAAAAAAAAATCTTTTTGATAAGTTCAAACTATGAGATTATGACAGCTAGATTTATCTTTGGAAAAATGTGTTGATTTAGAGCATATTTACAATTAAAAATAGCGAATGGCTATATTGAAAATCTTTTGTCTAAAACGCAATGTTATATATATATATTGACTAATCATCTTTTTTTTAAATGATGATACTATTAGTTTTCTAAAAATGAATTTAGATTTAATTAGCTTACCTTTAAAAATTAACTTATATTAACTGTTGACAAATTTTTCGAGGTGTATTTTTATCACTAATTATTTTATCTTCAATTATTTGCTTTTAAAATATGCTTGTAATTTATTTTTTTCGATACAATGAAATTGATTTCTATTTTATTCGAATTTACACAAGTTGAATTCTTATTTTCAAATTTCAAATTCAATTTTAAATTTATTACAATACAACTTTTGAACTAATGTGCTAAAATTAAACTCGAATTTTTTTTCTCTTTATTTTCGAATTTTTATTTTTAGAATCTTTATTTTTTTAGAGCTATAGGATATATTTAGAATATATATTTTGCTTTTTGACAGTCTAATTATGAATTAATTTAATGCCATAAATTTTTTTCAATATTTGGCAATCTTTTATTAAATATCTCAATGCAATAATATATATAAAATTTATAATTTATAATTTATAATTTATAATTTATAATTTATAATTTATAATTTATAATTTATAATTTATAATTTATAATTTATAATTTATAATTTATAATTTATAATTTATAATTTATAATTTATAATTTATATTTTATAATTTATAATTTATAATTTATAATTTATAATTTATAATTTATTTAATTCTTTTTCATAACTGCCTCTGTTTTTAGAGTATTACATTTCAACGAAAGAATTGGTTTAATAACTTTCAAATTAAATAAAGAATAAATCTGACTAATACATTGCTCGCATTAGCATTTTCATTTTTATAAAACTTGTAACTCCAGCATGTTTTTTTTTCTTGACTAGAAGTAAATTTCTTTCCGAAAAGACAAATAAGAAAAAACAAGTATTCAATAATATTATTTAAATCATAGAGCTTCTAGAAACAGTCAATTGATTTCTAACACTTCATGACATTTATTTGTGTTTAATGGTACACATTTTATGATTTATTATATAGAATTTTAAATAAAATAAATTAATAATTGCGTATTGTAAGTTTGTATCTACGAAAAAATTCCCATGGAAAAAACTGTTGTATCTCATTGAAAAAAAAAAGTGAATGTTTATTGATTTGCAAATGTGAGCTTGTGTGAACCCTTTAGATATATACACTTGAAACTTCAAATACATATTTAACTGATAAACTTCTTTACCAAAACTCTTTTTAGGCTACAACCAGAAAAAAAATCAAAAAATTATTGAGGCTGGATTCGAAAATTGTTCCGAAAAAAAAGAATCTGTAGAGGAATTAAAATAAAAAGCTTGAAATTTCCTAAATATTTTAGAAATCATTAAAATAATTGATTTTGAAAATATTTTTCATAAATATAATTTGAAATTCAAAAAAAAAAATTTGTTAAATCAAAATTCAGTATGGTATATTAATGGTTTGTGAGAGAAATATGATTTCCTTGGAAATGTAATTTCAGGTGACTTACTTTAAATATTTATTATAAAATTAGATGCTTATTTAAAATCAAAAAGAAATGAAAGACTTTATATCAATTAATTGAAAATTCAGATGAATTTAAAAATAACAGAAATTTTACTTGTCAAGATAAATATACTATATGTGCTAAAATACGTTCAAAATTACTATTATTAAGTATACTTCGTTGAGTATATTCTGCATGATAATACATTAAGTAAATGTTTGAAAAAAATGATAATTTATAAAAAAAAAAAAAATTTAATTGTTACTCTTTTCTTTGGTTGATTCTTCGACAAAGTAATTAATTATTATATTTAATTTAATTTCTTAAACAAATTTTTCGATCATAGTTATGAAATTTTAACTAAAAACGATTCGAAAAATCAAAAAAAAATCAGTAGCTAAACTGATTCAGTAAAATTTTTTACACTAACCACGCCTGTTAGGCATTAATCGAAAGGTATATTAATAAAAGTCGATTTTCATAAACATATATGGAAAAATTGTGATTGACAAAACAAAGTCTTGGTCGATTATTATATTTTAAAGTTTTTTTTGTGAATTCATCCAAAAAAATGCATATTGATAATTTAAGAAATTGATAGCACATTCTGAGGGTACAAAATTGTTCATCAAAACTTGATATTTCATATTTAGTTTCTATTTCATGTATTCGTTTTAAAAACTAGGAAAAGAAATTTCGAATTAGGCATTGAATTTTTTTTGTACACTGTTATTAAACAAAAATTAAACAAATTTAAGTTTTTCTCTTCAATTTAAGAAAAATTGAAATGGATAAATTTTTTAGTTCAAATTGTTCTGACAAGAAATGAGATTAATTAATATCTTTGAAATGGTTGCATTTTGCACAAGCTAGCATAAAATGCAAATCAAAAATCTAATTCGATTAGGTATAGGAAAGTGATATTTTTTTCAATTTCATCGGATTGTTACATGCCTTACTTATCTAAAGACAAAACAGTTCTGTCAAAATAAATAGCTAAGATGATACATAAAATAATTAAAAATTCATTGATTTTTCATAAATGATTGCATAAAATATTTACATCAATAGTATCAATGATGTAATAGTTCGTAAGTGCACATATTAACATAAAATATTTATACATTTCAATTTCATAGATTTGATTCTTGAACAAAATCGTTTGTGCGTTTGAGATAAATCTTAAACAAAATTATTTTATGAAACATTAGTGATCGCAAAAACCAAAGTATCTTGAAAAATTGTTAAATTACATATTGTGAATTTCTTGAATTCAATATATACTAATTCGTAAAAATGTCGCTAGTTTTTGATCTGAATTGATTCAAGTATCATTTTTATTCATTAATGAACACAGTAAATTTATATCGATTTCGACAATCAAAAAATTAAGATCTAAAAATAAAACAGAATTTTCAGAGCTCATTACAATAAAAATTTAAGAATTAATATCCAATAAATATTTTTTATAACATTGTGATATTTTAAATTTTTTTAGATTGAAATCATTATTATTCACATAAAAAATTTAACTGAATTACTAATTATTTTTAATTCAAATTTATTTATTTCCATCTACATTGAAAAATTTCGTTCAAATTTTTTTACCTGTATATCTTTTATTTTAATTTTATTTGATATTTTAAATAAAGATAAAAAAATTATTTAGATATTTATATGTGAATCGATCAAAACTTTGTATTTTTTATAGCTACATTTATCACTCCTTTTTGCTGTTCATTAAGTTTGGTTCTTTTTAATTTTATTCTTAAACCTCTAAATTAATGAATATTATTTTATAATCCTTAAAAAGTGCATCAAATAGGTTCGCTTGATACCACTTTTAAGTAGTTTTTGTTTAAATTAACTGAAAATGCTATGATTAAAATTTAATTTAAGGACTTTAAGGCAAAATGAATCATTTTTTTTCAAATGTAATTTCAAGAATATCTTATTAAAAATTTTCTTCGAAAAATATTTTTACAAGCCCATAAATTTGTAAATGATAATTTTTCATTTTTTAACTTATCATGTAATTATATAAAGTGAATGGTAATTTATCCGTTTCTAGTTTATTCATATCTTAGTTAATTTTTCATGCGTTATATCTTAAGAATCAAATTGATTAACAAACGTTCGATTTATTCTATTATATTTTCTTTTATTTTTTTTCCACCGGTTTCTATTTTTCTTTGTTCTATAAAATCTGACAATATTTCCGATTTGCATTATTGATAAGTTGATTTAAAGCATAAAATTCATGATTTTGCGATGAAAAAACTTGCTTTCAGAATAAAATTTTTAACATCGAAATAGATTATGTCGAATTTACGAACTTTTTTCAATTGGTTTAATAATAGAATCCTATTGAATAATTTTTTATCAAAATAACAAAGAAACTAATTTGATGTTTGAGTGCTTTTTTCTGTTTATCTTTTAAAATCACGAAATCCAAAATTTTGGTTGAAAAACTTTTTAAAACATACTGAATTAAAAAAAAAAGTAATATACATTAAAGTGAATCATTTTCTTAAAGAAATTGATAATTTTTTTGTGAAAAAATTTTGAATTAAAATTTATTTTTTTACAAAATGACAAATAGAATGAAACTTTTACTAACATTTTTATTCACGATTAAATCTATAAAAAAATGTCGATTTTTTCGAAAACGAAATTAAGTGATATAACAATTACATTCTAATAGAATCTGATTGTCAATTTATGAATATTAATTATTTATATCAAAAGTATTTCTTCATGTCAAAATTTGTATATTTGTAATCTAATAAATTTCTTTTGCTCAATTTCTATTCCTTCTCAAATTAGGCTAATGCGTTTGGATGATAATAAGACAATCAAATCAATTAAAATTTAAAAATTAAATTTTGTAAAGCCAAAGTTTAGTTAAATCAATAAAATAGTCTTTCGAGAAATTCAATTTATTATTTGATCTTATATGCGGATTTTCAATTATATTGATATATCATTTAAAGAAAAATTGATCTAATCTATTTACTTTGTTGACATGCAAACACGATAGCGACTTTGATTTTAAGCGAATTTTTTTAGAAAAAAAAGCAAGTAATAGCGAATGGAGTCAATTGATTTCAAAAGTGCAGCGAAAGCTTTTTGTAAAAAGCCCAGTACACAAAATGAATTTATTTGTCATAAAAAAATGTAGCAAAATAATCTAGCTTAGAATTCAAGTAAAGAACTTGAGTTTTAACGGACACTTTATTAAGGCTTAATTAAAATTCACTATATATTTTACTTAAAATAAACTATTAAAGAATCACTCAATATGCTACTTTTAAATTATCCACCAGTTTCTAGGGCAATGTTAATACTTCTACACGCTAGAAGTCTATTATCGAATCCATTTCTATCAAATTTACCAGCAAAAGATTCAATTTATGAATCGCAAATGATAAAAAATTTAATTGCGATCAAAGACCTCAAAAATGTGAATTTATTCAACATCAGTGCAGGCGAATTGTCATCTTTTAAAGAAACAACTAATTTTATAATAAAAAACGATCAAAATAATCTAAATGAAAATTTTGGGGAAAATTTAGTAGAAAAAAGAAATTTAGAGACTAATCATACAGTAGATGTTAGAATGAAAAAAGAACAATCAAATTCATCTGAATATAACGGAACAATGTTTGACAAAATTGATCTAATAAATTATTCGAATGTTTCGGATATAGACGTGCCTTCTCAATCTCATGGTTCATACTATAAATACATCACATTTTTTGCACGTATCTTATACGCTTTAGTATGTATAGGTGAGTTAATTAATTTATTAATTAAAGGTTTTCAAATAACCTACCCAATTATTTTTGGTTGCATTTAGTTGGCTTATGTGGTAATACTCTCGTGATCTACGTTGTTTTAAGATTTAGTAAAATGCAAACAGTAAGTTTATTTTTTTCGATTTGATATAAAATAAATAATATTGAATTAGAAAAAATTATAAAATTATTAAATTATTAACTCATTATTTATTTCTTGTCTGTAAAATAATATTTCAGGTAACAAATATGTATATTCTTAATTTGGCTTTAGCAGATGAAATGTTTTTATTTGGACTGCCTTTTCTAATAATTACAATCACGTACAACTATTGGGCGTTTGGTTGGCTTATGTGCAAAATTTACATGATCATGACTTCCATAAATCAATTTACATCATCACTTTTACTCACTGTCATGTCAGCAGATAGGTCCGTAATCATTATTTTAAGTGTAAATTATTTAATTGAAGTGATAAATGTTTTAAGATAAAAATCTAACTTGATAATTTTTTTTAGATATATAGCTGTATGTCATCCAATTTCATCACCCAGATATCGTACACCTTGTATAGCTAAAATAATTTGTTTAAGCGTTTGGACTCTGAGCGTCTATCTTATGATACCAATTTTTATATTTGCCGGTTCGTAATTATATCAAAATGTTTATTTGATAATAATAAATGCAAAGAAAAATTTATTAATGATGGTGATTTTAATACCTCTGTTTTATTTTTTGGGTTTAATATATATTTATCCACCAATTTTAGATGTACAAGATACAGGTGAAAAGCTTTCGTGTAACATCTATTGGCCAGAAATGTATGGTCCTTTATTGTAAATTTAATTTTTCATATTTATTCAATTTGTTTTTTTCATTCAGTTATGATAATTTTAAAGGGCAGCGAGCATTCACAATTTATTCATTTACTCTTGGTTTTTTTATTCCGCTGATGTTGATTCTATTATTTTATTTTTTGGTTATATGTAAATTAAAAACAATTTCAACTAAACATAAAAGTCGAGAGAAAAAGAAAACTCAAAGAAAAGTTACTTATTTGGTACTTGTCGGTATGTATTTAAAAAAAAAATTCTTTTTGATGAATAAAAGTTAGATTTATATTCTTTAATTAAAATTTAAATCTTTCAAATACATATTCTATTTAGTTATAAGCTGCTACATATTCTGTTGGTTACCATACTGGATTACTCAAGTTTACATCACATTCGAACCACCAATGACTCCTCACAACGAATTTTCATTTACTTTTATGCTTCTTGCTGGATGCCTTTCATATGCTAATAGTGCATGTAATCCAATACTTTATGCTTTTCTCAGTGAAAATTTTAAGAAAAGTTTTGCAAAGGCTTTTACCTGCACCTCAAATGTAGAGGTAAACGCTCAATTGCATGGTGAAAACAGCGTATTTCCACAACAACAGCACATAAATAAAAGTAAACAAACTTTAAGTTCTCGTATTGAGACCACATCTTTGTACTTGGATACCGATCAGAATAAATTAAAGAAGGGAAAAATTTTATTAAATAGTAAAGCGAAAAATTGCAAAAAGCAAAGTCAAATAATTAATTTGACTAACAAAATCAATACGTTGAAAAGAAACAGACGATTTGATTTAGACTTTGACAACTACCAGACAAATTGTTATGTGAACAATGATTCTCAATCAAATATTGATAATAATCAAGAGAATAAATTTATAAACAAATTACATTTAATAAAATCGAATTCAAATAAAACGAAAGAAATCGCTTTATCATTTGAACTTGATGAAAAAAAATTCAATGAATCTAATCAGATTAATTGCCAAGTTAATAATGAAGAAACTGGATTTAGCGGTCGATTTCATAAAAGACGAAAATCTGAGTCTAAATCATCTGCTAATAATGATGATACTGTTGAAATTATAAGCCCAAAAAAAAAACAACCAACACCAACTTTACAAGATAATATTGAATCGGTCAAAGATTATGAAGAATTATACAGTGATCTAAATGAAGATGTTATTACATACGAAAGTGAAGATGAGAATCATAATCAAGAAGACAATAGTAGTTTAAATTCTTTACAATCAAATTGTGATGCAATGTCAGCTCGTTTAAAAGAAAAATTTTTTTCATTAACTTCAAACTCGAGGTTTCGAAAAAATCTAAATAGTAAGTCAGCATCATTTAATTACAAAGATGATAATTTAAAAAGTCTTGAAATGACTCAACAGCATTTAAAAAATAATTCTAGGAAAGAAATTTTTTTGAGTAATGAATCACCAAAAAAAAATAAACTAAGTAAAATGAAATTATTTATTTTGATGGAGAAATTAACCAATAAAAGACTAGATAGATTTAGAAATCAAAAAAAAAGTGTCAAACAATGTATCAAAAACACTCCTGAAAAGCGGCCAGAAAATCGAATATCACGCAAACGAATAAGTCAAGCAGAAGCTATTCATCACCAATTCGGAAACACAAGATGCCTACAAATAAATGGAAAAAATTTGCATTTTAATTTTAGAACTAATGAGAATTGTGTTTGTTGTGACAAAAAAAAAAATGAAAATGAAGATTTATATAATAATGGTGTAAATAATCTATATACATCAATGTGTGAAGAAGTTAATGTTGTTGAAATGTCGTCTAAATTAATTATGAATTCTAGAATTCAAAATGATGACAATAATAATCATAATTCTAATGCTGATAATGAATTGGTCTAAAATAAAATAAATGATTGTAAAAATTCTAAAAATTAAATATTTATAGAATGTGCTCAATATTTAAAATGTCTTAAAAAAGGCATTATCCAAAATGAATTTAAATTAATAAATAATGTGTAATTTTATATGAAAAATTTTTCAAATGAAGCAAAAAAAAATTTATTTTATTTATATTTTTTTTTGGTTGAAAAGAATT
>BLXL01004073.1:0-16800 GCA_023170135.1 Acarapis woodi | reverse complement strand
AAAATTACAAAAAAAAAATAAATTTACTTTTACCGATCCTGACAAGAGGTTGTTTGAACGAATTTTTTTGAGTATAATAAATGCAGTCTGGATTGATTTTAATTTAATGAATGTAAAAGGCATCTCTTGAAAAAATTAGTACGCTTATTTGAAAAAGAAAATACTAAAAAAAATTTAAGAGTTTTCTTTGCTGGAGAGTCAAAATAATTCTAAATAAATATTCAGGTACTATTGAGACACAAGTTAATCAGAAGAAAAATTTGGTGGAGTTCATTTCTAAAATATTTTAAAATAATTCTTTTAGTTTAATGTATAATTTCCGGATAATTATTTTATCATAATAATAATAATAAAGAACGCAAGGATTAAAGTAGATAAGACGACAATGACTTTTTATTGAAAAAAATTATCGGTTTTTGAAATTAAAAAAAAACAAAAACGAATAATAAAAATATTTACAAAAGTGAAGACTGTACAAAGACATGAAATGCTCGATAAAATTATAATTTTTTTTTACAAAAACAGTAAAATTTGATCTAAACATGTATTCATTTACAAAAACGAAACAGATAAAAAAAAACAGGATAAAAAAATGTTCGGTCAATTAAATTTGAAAATAAATGATGGAATTGAACTGATTATCTTTGATTAATAAACGGCTGAATCGTTAGAAAAATAATTACAAGCAATTAAACTAGAATACCATTCAAAGTGTTCGTTTGATTTGGCATCGAAGCAACACAGTTGGTCACTTTGGCTGACAAGAATGAATGCATACAATAGATCAAGTGTTGCAGATTCGAGCAAGCTATTTCTTTCGTTTCTATAGATTTTTTAATTTTAAATTCAGCCTTATTTGTTTGCAAATAACTATTTACCAAATAATCTTTGCTACTCAATTGATTACTACTGCTCGTTGTACTGTTATTTATGTTATTATCAATCATATTGTAACTATCAAACGAGCTCGGTGTCATTGTCCGATTGCACTGCAAATATTGATCGACACTTTCAAGGCTGCTATTCAAACTATTACTACTTTGATTTTTAGTAAATGATGAGAGTGTTCGATTCGACTTCTGTGTGTGTAAAACGGGTTGGTGTTTGATCGATTGGAAGCTAAGCCAGAGTGTTTTTGAGCCATCATCTGACGAATTTTTTAGCTGAGAAAATTTAAAACTCCATTTAACATTCGAACCATCATAAAGTGTGAATCCGGTGTCCCAATCGAGTGTTAAACAACAATATTTTCCTTCTGAAATAACATAAAATGATTTTTTCTGTTTAACAAAAAAAAAAGAATAAAATTAAATTTTAATTTATTGCATATTTTTGAAGTGGATTCATAAATTATGTTACACTTACAGATAATTGAATAACAGAGTGCATAGTTGCAACAGTCCAACTTTTAAGTATTTGAGCTATGTTATCCGCATGTTCAACAGCAAGATAAGCAACAGTTGTCTCTGCAGTCGTAGATTCGACATTCGCATTTTGGTCATGATCAATATTCAGATTGCTGTCCAGACTATTTTTTTTTAAATATGAGTCATTATTATTTCGATTTGTATTTTTACTCAATTCACTTGTTGAATAATTAGTAAATGATCGATTCTCAAATGTGCATCCCAATTTAGATTCATTTGATAACATATTATTTGATTTAGTAGTAAGAGCTAACAAACAATTTTCCCGTCTATCCAACTGTTCATCTGATCTCAATTGTCTTAGCACACTCTCATATGCTTTGAAAATTATCGGCTCATTAGTCCATTCTAACTGTTTATTAGGTAGATTATTTTCAGTTGATTTGAATATGCTATCTGATACTTGAGTACGTTTTAATATTTGTTGTTGTCTGCCAGATGAATGTTGATTAGACGATAAATCTAAGATTTGATTTTTAGTTATTGAGCAATATGTTGGCGATCGTGATTTGTTATTTGTTGCTAACTTGTACCTTTTTTCTTTTGTAGTTTTAAGACTTAAATTTCGAGTGAGAGTACAGATCAGCCTATTGCCTGATTTCTGTTGTTTGTTCTTTGTTTCCGACAAAATTTTTGATTCATTAGATTGATCTGATTGACGAATCAATGATTTGTTAATTGAGTAGTCTTGTCCTCGTATTGACAAATGTCGAGTAAGCGAAGAACGAGTTGTTATACATTTAGGTTGTTGAGTATTGTTTTTTGATTTATTTATGTCATTGTTTAATGTAATGCTGCAAGCTAGATCACCAATTTTATTAACAAGTAAATCGCTCAATTCATTAAATTCAAGAAGTGTATCGTTAGCATATTGAATTTTATCGAGCAAATAATCTGGCGGACAATCATAGAACAACATTTCACCTCCTTTCAATATCATATACTTAGATGACCAATTGTAATCAAGTGACGAACTTAATTGAATATTACTCGTCTGTGGTGGTTCTTGATCAAGTTTTTTTGATTTAGGTAAAGCAAGACTAATCCATCCCATAAATAAAATTCGATTTTGTGGAGTGAGACCGCGATTAAAGCTAAACATGTAACTTTCATTTAATTTTGTCAAATAATTATTTATTTGTTTTTGAAATTGTTGAGCCAATTCAACATCATTAAAACTAATTACTGCATTATTAACATCCATCGATTTTTTAATCATTTGTTTCGAATCGCTCGTACTTGTTCGCCTATTATGCAAATTAAGCCATCTTACTTCCATGCCGTTTCGTCTAATATTATCAGTATTGTGAATATATTTAGTAAAATAGCAATTTATAAGATTGACCGATACAATATCTACAAGAGATGTTCGATTGTCAGACGTACCTCTGCTAGAACCATCGTCAAATGAGCTGAAAGAACTAATCATTGTTTGATCGACATTTGTTGTCGCCAAGGTATTAACACCCTGATTTTTTCCAAACGAACAAGAAACATTTTCTTTATTACAATAGTCATTATTTGAAATGTTTCGATGATCAACTGTTTGAATTTCGTGAATAGTTTGATCCGGATAATTCATATTTACAATACATTTAATGCAATTGTTATTATTTTTTGTTTTACGGCAAGACGAAGAAGAACAAGAGATTATTTTGTTTAGTTGAAAAAATGAATTTCGATTAGAATGACGATTTGTATGAATATTTGAATTTGCATAATCTGAACTAAATACACTTCCATTACTGGTACATTCACTGCTAGATAAAGCATCATTTGATAGTCCAGTATATACTCCTTCGTCATTCATTAATGGGCTTGGTGTAAGTGGATCATCTTTTTCAGCAGTCACTGTAAGATTAGATAGGGTAATTGTTCCACAATTACTGTATTGTTCACAATCAGTAAACACTTGTCCATCTTGATTATCGCCTTGAGCAATATCTTGGTTGATGCTTAATGATTGATGAATATAACTCTCTTGTGATGAAGATTCGTTACTCGGAATTTGATTATTTGACATTTTTGTCTTATTGTTGAACATAGCAAGCTTTCTATAATTAGCATTATTTCTCAAATTATAATGAAACCAATCTTCTTCTTCTATTTTATTATCGGAATTATTCAACCAAGACATATTCATTCGACGTTGCCAGCATTTTGCAATTGGTCTATTGAACATCGTAAGATGTTTTACAGTCAAATAGAGCTTATTACCACCTGTTTTTACAATTTTCATTGCCTGTTCATGAGTGCATCGAATTGGGTACATTGGTTGACCATTCAATTCAACAATCAAATCACCTAAAAATAACGAAGTACATTTATCAGCTATCGAATTGCGCTGAATTGCTGCGATGATTAATGGTCGATTAAATTCTAAACCACCACGTATAGTGAGACCAAAATTTGTATTATATTTCTCTTTATTTAACGTGATGCATCGTATGTCAGATTGTATAATTTCACGTTTTAACTTTCGCCTGTTAACAAATAGTTTATCTAAAGCTAATTTACCATTGTTTGGAATTATTTTCATATCTAATTCTAGCGGTAATCCGAAATTTTTTCCGATTTGTTTATGCTGATTTTGATTAATGATGAATTCATTTTTTTCATTGTGATTTTTTTGTTTGAATTCACAATTATTTAGTAATTCAAACTCAGGTGTTTCAATAAATCGTTTATTTCGATTGATTTGCTTTAATTTTTGATTTTCTTCATTTTTAAATTCATTTCTACGCCCTAATCTAATCATAACTGCAGTTTCTTTACTTAATTTTTCTTCTTCCTTCTCCTCATCTTGATTAGTGATGGTAATTTGACTAGCAACATCTTGTAAGATAAATAATTCAGGTGTGAGCTTAAGTTTCATTAGAACAAAAATTACTTTCGCTGTTTATGTTGATAAAATAAAGTTAATTGATCTAACTTGCAGCGATCATCTTTAAAGTATCCATAGATTTGTCTAAAAGCAAATTTTTATTTTATATGATCTTTTTGTTTGAGCTTTGTTTATTGTTCTAAAATTATTTGCATAAACAATTAAATAGATTAAATTTTTATTTGATGAAATGTTCGTAATTTTATGTTGATATGAATATTAATTTAAATTGAAAAATATTCTTTCATTTTATTCATATACAATTTAGTATTATTTAACCAGCTCTTCACATTTAGTCAAGTACATCTTTGCTGAAAATTTTTTCTTTTTACTATGCTCCTTTGCTTTTGTTTGAATGTAATTGATACTTGAAATTCGGTATATACACGGGCTAATCAAAATAGATTTAAATTTTAATCTTTTCTCTATGTATTTACATAGTCTTTTGAACTCGTTATTAAAATTTCAACTTGTGATTTTTTCGATTGCATCGGTAAACTTTGAATCTATTCTCAGAAAGTAACAAAATTTATTGAAAATCAAAAAATTTGAATATAAAAAAGTGAGTGGTACAATACAACAGGTTTTTTAATGATTTCTTATATATTAAGTATTAAAGACAAAATTTTGAAAAATTTTGAATTTTGATTTCTCATTTAATTTTGATGCGATTTTTTGTATAGTACAGAAGGGAAATTAATTTTTATGCTGCATTTCTTTTTTTATAAATCCAATAAATCTGAATCATTTTATTATATATATGAAATATATTTGAGAGATAATTAAAGATTTTTTTTTATTAATAGATTTAGAATAGAAAAAAATAAAAATTGAAAAGTATACTAAAAGAAGTAATAGTAGAGAAATTTCAAATTTATTGAATTATAATCATTCTAGATTTAATTTATAAATTATTGAAAAAAAATATTAATTAGAGTCTTCATATGCACAAAAATTTTACATCATGAAATCTTAATAAAATTTATGAATAAGTCCAATAAACTCGTAATTCAAAAAAAAAAATATCTACATTATCTATTACGAAAAATGTATAAGTATTTGAACTCATTAAGTCTAATATTAATTTGATCACAAACAAAAAAAAAAGGAATAATGCAATTTTACTGAAGTTTATACAAGCAAATTCTTATTTTTAGTAGGTAAAAATCTAATTATATATGAGTCACATGATAGGTATTAAATTAGCAACATTGTTTTTAAATCATTCACAAAAATTAGTAAGCATTCTAATCCGAATTGGTAGATTAATTTTCAACAACACGTAGACATATAGTTCGATTCATTTTCTTTAGTTAATTAAATTTTCAAATTTGAGTTAAAATTAAAATCTCAAAATTTGAAAAATAGTCCAAATCTTTGAAACAAATAAAAAATTTGAACACAATTTGGGAGAAGTCTTTATTGGAAATAATTTATTATTATTTATTGGCTGAAAAATTGGTTTATATAATTGACTTAATAAAATTAATTTTTTCTTCAAAAAAAAATTTGAATCAGATGCCAATCAAATGTTGGTAAATATTTACTAATTTGTAGCGCTTAATAAAGATTTTTTCATCCGAAATGACTTGTTAGAAATGAATAGTTGACAAGACATAAATACATGATAGCATATAAAAATCAATTATAATCTATCGAATTGCAAAAAATGAAAACATACTTGTTATCATCTTGGCGTCATGATTTTTTAAATTTTCTAATTAATCTGAATTTCTAATTGTCACCTGATTCAAAATCAAAAATTTAAAAAATTTTTTTCAAAATACGGTTTGAAGTATCTTTTAATTAATTTAACTCATGGTATTTGACAATTTCTGAAATGAAAATTACTGAAGAATACACGTCATAAAAATCGGAATAAAAATTATATCAATATATTCTCAAATTTTTTAATATATTAATTATAGTTTAACTTAAATTTTTTATTTATTTTGATATTATTTGATCAAACTAATTTATAAATTAATTCTTAATTTTTTTTTTATTTGAAAAATCGAATATTTTTGAATTCAAGAAATCTGAATTATTTCAAATTTTTTTACTCGATACTTTTACAATGAATGCTATTGACAGAATTTTCACAACTTCATCTTTTTTATATCTTTTTTTAAATTAAATAAAACACATTTTTATTTATACATACTTTGCACGTTTAATTTTTTTTTGAATGAAATTGCCAATTCAAATCAATTACTTGAATTACTTGATTTATTCTGAAAATTTTTAGAAATTCGAAAAAAATATTTAAGCAATAGTTTATTCTTTGCGCTTTCAAATAAATAATAAATCAAAATAATTGTTATCAATATTCTACAAATTTATTGCTTAAATAGATTAAATTTATTACTAATTGTTGAATATTTTTCAGATAAGTTTAAAAAATTGATCTGTGAACCGAAATAAGATTTATAATAAATAAATTAAACATTTGATTATGCACGATTATTAAACTATGAAAATAGTTTAATCAAAGACTTGTGAGATAAAGTTGATGAATAAAGATACAGGTAAAACTACTACGAAAACTTTACGATAAATATTATCATATCGCAAAAACTTATCTAATTATCCAACTAATTTATGAATTAAATGTATAAATTTCGATGAAAACCATCATTTGATAAATAAATAATTCAATATTATTACTTATAAGATAAAATATGCTTAAGCTAAATTGTTTTATTTTAAATATTCAGATTTCATACGTTCTGATCATTGAGAATAAATATTCAATCTTTCAACGTGAATGGAATGATCTTTTTCGAGGGTGAAAACTTTCTTTCACTTTATAAGATGTTAAATTCCAGAGATGATTTTATTGAAATATCTAGAATATGATGAAAGAAAAGTTCATGAAAATGATAATTAAAAAATTTATCTATATGTAAATCAAAAAAAAAAATATGATGATAAGTAAAGATATTTTAAAAACTTTTTCTAAATTATTTTAAAAAACATAAAATTTTGAATATTTTTAATAAAAATAATATTTTTTTAATAAAATAATTCGAAATATTATTAATTCATCATTAAAACTATAGTGAAGAGTATTTGAAAAAAATTAAATAACTTTTTAAAAAAAAATTTTATCAACAAAGTACTCGGAGTATTTTTAAATGAAATAATCGAATCAGAAAATTTACAATATTTATATTCATAAATCAGATAACTAAAAATTCACATTGACCATTATTCAAAATATATAATAGAATTTAATTGAAAAAAAAAGAATATTTTATGCGTCCAAGTTTTTTGAATTTCAATTTTTTAATCAATTAAATTAATGAGATTATACCAAGAAAAATAATAATTGAAAAATATCGTTTGTGAATGTTTGATTTTAAATTACAAATCAAAATTGAAGCATAGTGTTCGTATCAAAAAATTAAAAAATTCAGTTTATGATTACCTAAACACAAAAAAAATATTTGACTTTTATTGCCCTGTGGGCTTCTAAACTTGAAAAAACTTTTAGAAATGTTTATTAAAGCAGGATATTGTACTTAGGTCTCTTGGTCATAGATAATATCTATTAGTTAATAAAAAAATTGAATGCAAAAATTTTTTTTGTATAATGAAGGGATTTTATTTATTTGCCTTGGAAGATTTAAATAAGATTTTAACCTAAATTATTTTATAAAGTAATTGTAAAGTATGTTCAAGGTCAAATTATGAGATTTAACAGTGCAAAGCTAACAGAAAAATACCTAAATTTATAAGTCGAATAGCCTTCTAAAATTTTACATGTATCAAATTACAAGCAACCGATATCAAATATTAAATGAAGTAAAATTAGTTTCTTCTATACATTCAAAGATGGGTTTAAAAATATATTGGAAAATTCAAAAAATGGACACAAAAAGAATACTTGAATCTAAAGTTTAATAGAACTTATTAATAGTAGATGTATCATCGACTTTAAGCAGAGAAAAAGAAAATTTGCCAAGTTATATACAATAATTACATACGAAATACAAAAATTGAACATGTAAAAAAAGATTTATTCGAAAATAGAAGGTCGATCAATTTGGCAAATGTTTTGAAACCTTAAACATATTAAATTCAATTCAAATTAATTTTAGTCACTATTTAAATGCCTCAAAGTTTCGCTTTTAATTTGAAACTTTTAAGCCATTAAACAATCTCTAATTATTGGACCCCACTTCAATGCACAATTAAATCAAAAAAATATTCAGATCATTAAAATCTTTAATGAGTACAAGCTTATAAATAAGCAATTTGAATAAATAATATAATGAAGATTTACGATCTGTTGAGATATACTAGACAATTTGCGAGTTATAAAAATTTTAAGCTGATCAAAATGAAATAAATAGCATAAAATTTATCAGGTTACAATGAAATTTAAGAAATATAACAAAATTGAAAAAATAATAAAAAAAATTAATTGTTTTTCTTAATTCAAATATTTATAATCGATTTTTTCTACTTCTAGATAAACAAAAAAATCTAAATGAAAATTAGCTAATAAATAAACTAATTAGTTCAATTTTATCGCAAATATAATTAATATAAAAATAATTTGTCTGAAAATTAATAAAAAGAAAAAAAATCAAATGAGAAAAAAATAATCGATTCGATTACAAAATTTTCTTGATCGAAACTCAAATACCTATCTACAAGACTAACAATTAATAAGAATTTTAAGTATGAGTTTTGAATATCGAACAGTAAAGACTTTTAAAAGTATGCAAATATCTAAATGTAATTCAAACGTGAATTTTATTTTAAGTGTAGACCACCGAGTCAAAGGCGAAAATTAAAGTTTAAAATTTTTAACATTTGGTCAAGTTTTAATGAGACGAATTTTAGAACTCAATCTGTTATTTGCAATTCACAAGCTGGGCAAATGGAAAAATAAACGCCCTAGTAAAAAAAAACATACTAAATTTGTTTTAGAAATAGGAATTTCGACCTAAATAAATTTTTGCTTTTTTAAACTTAGTATTTGTCTATGATAGTATTTTTTTTTACTAACATTTCAAATTCAAAATTATTGGTGAAAATAAGATATTTTAAAAAAAAAAATTATTACACAGTTTACTAGTTAGGAGGAGAAAAAGACCTCTGAGCTTAAAACTCAAATGCCTGGCAATTTTTATAACTAAAATGATGAAATGTTTCTGTGAGAAAAATTTTTCTGCTTTTCACATTTTATATAAAATTCATACTAGATTTCAAGAGTATAACATTTGATTGCTACAAATTACAAATATTACCATTTACAAACTCAAAGATTAAATTCGTAATGGACAATAGTGGACAATTTTCATAAGCTGATAATACTAAAAAAATAAACACATAAAACTGACCAAATAATATATATCATTGAATAACGACTTCACTTTATTTACGAAATAAATATAACTGCTAGAGTATTTTAATTCATGAAAAATGTACCAAAAAAAATTTACTTTGGTTACTTTTTTAACTTGATAGGCTATTATATACAAAACTAATAAAGTATGGCTTGCGAATGAATTAAATCAAAAATTTAAAAAGAATATATAAATTTAAAAACAATTAAAATATAAAATTACTAAATTTGAAGAACTTTATGTAAAATTATATCAATTTTTAGAATTCGCTTTAAATAATAATGGAAAATTTCTAAGAATTATTTTTCCGCAAACTTATTTTTGTTTGGCAAATATAGTTTGCTAGTAAACAATTTGAATTTTCAATTAGAAAATGATAATAAAGTATTTCGTGTTTTTATTAAAAGAGAAAATAAATATTTTTAATTTAAAAGAAAAGAAATTAATTAAATTAAAATATTTTAGACTCAGATTTACTAAGAATTACGCAAAGAAATTAGAGCATTGATTGAGAAGCTTAAAAAATTTGAAATGATGTCGAGAAATTGCATAAAAAAGATGTACATAATAAGAACTTTTCGAGTGAAAGCTTCACGAGAACATTTAAAAGAAGAGCTTGTGTTAATCGGGTATAAATAAAACAATTTTAGAATCGTGTTCAACATAAAAGATGTAAAGAAATCGAATAAACAAGAATTTAGCTAACAGTTGATTAGAACAAAATGCTCAAGTTGAAAAAATTGAAAAAAAAAAAAAATAAGTTCAATCAGTTCTAAAGAAATAATCTCTTAAGTAGACTTAATGTGCATGTTTAGAGTGAATGCAAAATAGATTGTTGTTTTATGCTGATTCAAATAGCACTCATGGTTTGCATATATATATCAAATCATTCATTCATCTCTACATTCACTTTTACCTGATAAGATGTGTGAGATATAAAACATCTGCTATTGCTAATAAGTTGATTAGCTTTTCAACAACCAGAACTATTAATAGTTCTGCCCAAAGAAAAAAAATGAGTTATTTTCTAGCGCAAAAAATAAAAAAATATCTTTCCAAATATTTCATTTTTTTAATTCAAACCTTTCGTTTTCAATTATTAAAATTTATCATTATTTATTTAAGATCAATATCGATTTGTAAGGTGAAACAAAATATTAGGTAATAAAAAAAATTTTCTTCACTCGGCTTAATTATTAAAATTTAAATGAAAAATAATAAGACAGTCAATTTTTTCGATTGATGAATGCGAATGAATGAATCTTATTTTCAAATTTTAGTTCATATTTAAATATCGAAATAAATAATTTTCCGATTTTCCGAGACTTTATGTCAACAAAAATTTATGAAATAAATTATCTGTTGGTTTGGTTTCCATGATCTATTTTGAAAACTTGAAAGACTTAAGACTAATTTTTTAAAGAGACATAATAGAGCTGATTTATGTTAAAATTATTGACCTTCAAATGAAACTAATAAATTTACTTTTGATTTTAATTTTTTTTATGCCAAGCAGCTAATAAAATAAAATAAAATATATTTCAAAAAAAATTTCAACACTAGAACCCTAAAATCCGTCAAAATTAAATCATTATGAATGAGCTTTTATTTAGATAAGAGAAATACATAGTCCTGATCATAAATCAAGAACATGAAACAAATTAATAGAGAGAATAATTTGCAAATCAAATTATTTAGTAAAAAATATTCAGATTTTTGAGCATTTTTCAATAAAAATTTCAAAATAACTCGCAAAAAAATTCTATATTTCAGGATTATTAACTTAATGAATTTTATTACCTGAATATATCGAATAAAATGAGAATCTAAAACTCATTTTCTAGAATAATTCGAAAATTTTTCTAATTTAATAAATTTATGAAATTTTACACTCCTTCAAATTCAAATCATGGAAAAATTTTATTAAATTAATTTGAACGATTAAATTTTATTTCATCAATAATTTAAGTGATCAATTCAACATTAATTTTGACCAAGACTAAAGAATTTAACTCAATAAAATTCTATAATATTGCAAATAATACTCAAATTGAATGGTTTCAACCATCTAAGTGTATGTTAGAAAAAATTCATAAATTTTGAATGATTTAAAAAAAATTTAGTTTTACAAAACAATCATTTTTTTTTAACTTGAAAATTCATTTTTCGTTAAAAATTATTTTTGCAAAAATAAATTGCGAAAAAAATCAAATATATAACAAAGTTCCATTTTCTACTAAAAATAAAAACTTGAAGCATGAAAACTTTAAATCAAAACATTTGAATCGAAATTTTTTGATTAATTATTTGTAAATTTTATTATCTGCACGATTGATCGTTATTGCATTGAAATGATAAGAATTTTTAGAAGTTAGATTCGATGAAAAAATTGTTTATATTAAATCTAAAAAAATATTTATAGGGCAAACTTATTTACTATATATCAAACAATATATAGCATATTTGAGTTTATCTTCGTTTTATTTCGTATTGCTAACGATATACATAAATTAAACTATTAGATTTTGAATTTGAATAAAAAAAATTTAAAAATTGAAAAATTTATTACCTAGTTAATGTACATAAAAATGGCTGAAAATCACAATTCATAGAAATGAGAATGAACCAAAATTTTAGTCAAATTTAATTAATATCAGTTTATAGGTTACAGAAGATTAAGTTATGTATCGAAAAATAATAAAATGCATTTAACAGAGTATCCTTAATTTTAATGAATGAAAACATTTTTTTTGTAATTTAAAAAAAAATTATCAATTTCTATGGTGAAAATTGATAGTTTTAAGTAAATTACTGATGAAGAGCAGATAAATATATATTTTTATTTATTGATAGTGTTAAAAAAAATATTTTTTTTGGCAACAAAATCAGCAGAAATTGTCTGAATTAAAATAAAGGTTAAAAAAAAAAACAATAACAATTAAATGTGAATAATTATATAAATTTAGAGATTTATTACCTGGAATAAATTACCACTCATAAATCATTAATTTATGTAACAATTCAAGTAATTAAATTTATTTTATGAAATTCAATTAATCAATAATTCGTTTATACTTGGAAAATACGAAAAAGCAATAAATCATCAAAAATATAAGAAAAAAAATTAGATAAAATGTATATATCGTATGTTTAAAAATAAATTGATTGAAAATATTAGGTAAATCTCTTCTAGTAAATATTCCTATGCAAACTTAAAAATTTAAGGAAAATAAATTAGGTGAAATCTTACAGAAAGTTCATCTTAATAACTAAATTTATCAATCAAAAGTGATTTTCAGCAGAATTTAAAACACCAAATTTTGAGAAAGATTGTCTACATATAAATTATTAAATTGATATAAATTAGTTGACATAATTTAATAAAAAGTTATTTGGTACTTAGTAAAATATGACCAAGTGCTTAACATTTTATGGTAAAAAAATGAACTTGAAACTAAATTGATATAACTCACTAGAATCAACAGGTACTAAATAGTAAAAATCACTTTTTTATTCGAAAATTAAATATGACTTTTTTAACTATAAATTACAATCACAAATTGAAATTTTAAATGGTTGATGAAAAATTTTTTGTTCACATTGATGTTTATAAGTAAATGTATATATTATGATTTAAGATAGTATGCAAAACATAATTCGAATATGATTCAATTGAAAATCTTCAGAAAACACATAGATAAATAAAAGGTGAAAATTCAGTGTGAATCATCAATAGATCACATCAAGATGCAAATTTCACAATGAAAGATATTTTGTGAAGTTTTAATATACTGAATAAAAGATTCTTAATTTAAAGTAAATAATATAAAATCACTCAGATTAATTTAAACCCTATTAAAAAAGGTTGAACTAATAGGATTTGATCATAAGATTTTTTGAAAATGGACACTTAAAATAAGACACTTACTTTTATTTAGAAAGGTATGAAGATGGGTGAGGAAATGTTCATTTATTCTAGAGGTAAATATCACAAAAAATAAACACAAACAAAATATGTGACTTAAGAAATTCTTGCGACAATTATTGTAAGAAATTTAATATTTAAAAAACTGTTCATTTCTTTACTACTGAATTATATAAGAGAAAAAAGATATTTTAAAGAAAAGAAAGGTAAAACATAAATTCAGTTTTTTTCCAGACATCAAAAAGAACTGTTCTAAACAAGAGTTTTTAAAAATTTAGAATCTAAAAAATTGATTCTTTAAACATTTATCAATGCGCATGTGCAAGATAGCACATAAAACAAGCACAGCCAACTGTTGATGCAATTTCAAACTAATGTAGTCAGTTAATTTTTTATCATAATTATGATATATAATAAACTATGAAAATTTTTTTAAATTTCGGCTCATTATTGAATAAAAATTTTATCAATTACTTAATTTTTTTTTTTGACAATAGATATTAATATTAATCTCTAAGAAAAGATTGCTCGGCTTATGAAAAGAAAAAAAAAGTCACTTGTAAAAATGGAGAAAAATGAAAACTCTTCTCTTAATGATTATTTTACATTTGTGATTTGATCATATTAAATGATTTAAGAATTGAAAATTTACAAAATATAATATCGTTTATCACAAGACTTCACTTGTACAAATCAATTTTAAAGATGAAAACTAAATTAAAGGCTTCACACATTCATAAATATCAAAAGGAAATAACATGTGAAAAAAATTCAAAATCTAGATTATATTAAACAAATGTTAAGAAAAAAAATGTGAAAAAAAAATTGAATGTCTATTAGTTATTTGATGTAATACTGTGAGCTGCCTTCTTTTGACTTTGGCTTGAATCAACTAAATTATTTTGAATCATTTTAAAGCATTGTGTTATAATTTAAATTGACTACAAATTTGTATCGTACACTTTGATTAGGTACTTTTATTTTTATTGGTATTTTTCCTGAAAATAAAAAAAATTGCAAATCAAAAATCAGATCAATTGAATAAATATTAGTAAATTCTTCTAAAAAAGCCCATCTTGAATTTTTTCCTCAAAGAATTTAGATTGACAAATTCGAATGAATCTAATAAAAAATAATCATTGTGAGCAAAATATTCGGATCTAAAAAAATTTGAAATATTTTTTTATCTAAATTCACGTGTTCTAATTACTATTAATAATATTATTAATAAAATTTATAAAGAAAATGTTAAGTTAGAATTTTAAAATAAGGCTTGATTTTTGGCAATTTTAAAACGAATCGACGTTATTTTCTGATAAGTGAAAAATGTATTAAAAGGAAAGAAGTTATCTTATTAAAGACAAATTACCGAATGATGTAAAATATAGTATATACAAAAAAAGTATAACAAAAAAATTGTTACAATAAACAAAAAAACATGAGATTTGCTAAACAAATTTAGTTATTGAAAACTTATATTTTTTGTTTTTGAGACATGTATCTATTTATGTAATACATTTATGTGTTAGATTTAAGTCATCAAATACCACATTTAACATTAACATATCTTCAAAGGGAAGATCATGTGGTTACATCTTATTCGTTTCTAGAAATTGATTTTTATTGAAGCTCATTCAAAAATAAAAATTAAACCATGATAATAATCAATGAAGTTAAATTCTAACTTTAAAATTTTTAAACAAAAATCTGAAAAAAAAGTTTTTCAAATAAAATCTTTCAGTCACAAAATTTGTATATGAAAAATTATTTTGACAAGAATTATAAATTTTTATCTAATTATTTTTATGAAACTTAAAACCTGATACTTTTAATTGTTTTTTATTTACCTCAAAAATATTGAGACACACATTGTCGGTTAAAGATTCATATAGATTTTCATTATTAAACATGGCAAGGTTGTACACTGTTTAATAACTAATATGAAAAAAAAAATTATTAAATTCATTTTTTATTTTAAAAAGTTTAAGTGGAAATTTAATCATCAAATTTAGTCTCTATCACATATTAAATTTATGAGAATTCTACAGTTTACACTTTTAAAAACATGAAAAACGAAATTGTTTTATAATAGATGTACTCATCTTAAAGAATTGCGAATAGATCGAAAAAACATAATTCTATTCTATTATTTTTCTTGAGAACAATTAAAATTTTGCTACACAAGTTTTTCAATCGATTTTAGTTTAACAATTTTTCAAATCAAAATTATTTTTCAACCATTGAAAATCGAATGCCTCTGATTGGTTTTTGAATTAATTCTTTCAAATTTATTGAACATTCTTTTCTCTGTTGATAAATCAATATTAATATAAGTGACCATCTAATCAACGAAGCGTATCATTTAGTATTCTTATTTTGTTTTCAAAAATTTCCAGAATTTTATTGAAATTTTTCGTATAAACATTTTAATCAATCAAATTCTAGATTATTTGTAATTACAGTTGTTTCTTCAAATGTTCTCAAAAACTTAGATCCTCTTTAATTTTAATAATTGGTATTCTGTAATCATTTGAACTAATATAACCTTCTGAATATATTTATTCAAACATTAAATAATATTATAAAAAAATATTTTGTATATTGCTATCAAATGGGCAAGTTCGAAGTTTCTTCATCCTTATTCATTATCACAAAAATATATCGATGGGTATGTCATCTGACTTTTTTTTCTCTTGATTAAATATCAAGAGATTTAATCAGATTAAATTTCAATTTCGAATATCTTAGATTTCATACATATTAAAAATTTTGTTGACTTCGTCTATCAAATTAAAATGGATTAGGTGATCAATCTTGTTGTACTTTAATGAATCTGAATTTGAGCATATTTAATGTACAAGGTGTAAAATTAATATATATTTAAAAAAATTTCATGATTTAATCTTTATAAATATCATGAAATTTCTCTATCATTATATCAATGTCCTAATAAATCCAAATGAAACTTATATAGTCAATTCTAATGAAGTCATTTAATGATATTTTATTTTTTATTCTATTTTATTCTGATATTATTCATAAAGAATATATCAAAAATTAAAAAATCTAAATCATTTTTAGTTATTAGCCTTTGATAATTAAACATTTATGTGATATAAAAGATAAATAATAGTATTTCTAAATCTCTTAATCTAATATTATCTTCGAGTTACTTAATATTTATTACCCTTTTTTGAGTTCTTT
>BLXL01004065.1:0-10377 GCA_023170135.1 Acarapis woodi | reverse complement strand
AAAAAAAAAAAAAAAAAAAAAAAAAAAAAAAAAAAAAAAAAAACTTATGAGTCGATTGTTTAGCGCATGTGTAAACCGTTACTTCTCATGTAAACAAAACCAACGCAAATTTAATACAAAAATAGACTTTACCTAACAAGATTTAATCTGAATCGTGCGATTAAGTCATCTTCTATTATTATAATTACATTTAGATAATTATAAAATAATATCTTTTTACTCTCTGATCCAAGTGACTTCTGATTATCCCGAATCTATAGATTTACCTTTTTAACCATTTGTTTTTAGAACCTAATTTATTTTTAACTTAATTCCGAACGTTTTTATTTATTCAACCAGTGTACAACATATTTTTAATTTTTTCAATCAACTTAAAGGTAATTCCTAATTCATTTATTCATGAATCTAATTTTTCAAAACTTTAGATTTATTTTCACAAAGAACTTAAATAATTTATCATTCGAATTTTTCTTTTAGTCATTTTACATTCTATGACTCACATTCCAGCGCTTACATGTTTATAAATATCAATGTCTAATATTTGATGATTTTAGATAAAATGATCTAAAATTTATTTGGATTTCAAATTTTGTTCTTTAAAATTTATTCAATTGATTGGCAAATTCATCTCAATATATAGCTCACATCCTGTTTACTTTTGTATTACTATAAATCTTAAAACATATTTCACATTAATTAAAATATATGTGTGAGAATTTCCTAGTAATATTTCCTTTTTCTTTTTACTATTGCTGATTTTACAATAAATCTGATCTGAAATTTTTTTAAATATATTAGCGCATTGAGAAAATTTTTCACGTTCTTCAAATTATACCTACTTATTTTTGAAAAGTGAAATCCACCTTTTTATTTTGAATTCGAAATTTCTTTGTATATTCATAAACAGAAAAAAAATTTTATTTGAGTAATTGAATTATAATAAATTGTATCAAATTATTTATTGTAGAAAAAATCCAAATATCGTACCTCTACTAATTAATTGATCATAGTTGATAATTGAAATTTCAACTAAATGAATTTTGAGACATTAAGCAATTTGTGCAATCAATTTGCTAATACAGAGGGGTTTCAATTGCCAACAGGTAAAATTTGAGAATACAATTAAAAAATTAGATACAATAAATGATATTCAATGAGTGTGCAAACGAAAAAATTTTTATAATGAACAATGTTTATTGAATATATTTTAATGAAATTTAAAAAAATAATTTGCATTTTTCATTCAATTTTCTCTGTCTAATCATACTTTCTTTTTATTTTATCAACTATTCAATATCATTCATAATACAGACCATTGTGTATTATGATTTTTTATTCTAAACTTCGTCGACTGTAATCGAATTTTTTTTTCAACACATCAAACTTCAGGACCGTACCAGGTATTAATTTTTAGATCAGTATTTAAAAATGCGTTTAATTTCACACTTTCACGATTTAATTTATATTAATAATTTATACCCGAATGACTTATAAATTTTTCTTTAAATTAAGTATTACCTTACCATTTTTCAATTTAATTTCATGATATCAATAATTACCAGTTGAATTGAATTTATACTCTGAAAACATTAAAATTAAATTTTTCACTAATATCATGATTATTCACCACTTATTTGTTCATTAATTTTTTTACTTTTAAAAGTTTATTTTACAGAATTTTTCGATTAAAATATTAAAATTAAATTTTTCAAAGTTTGTGTTAAACATATTTGTCGATTCAAAATTGAGGCTTCCAAACATTTGAGTTTTCAAATATTTAAAGTACAAATTTTCATTTACGAAGATGGCCTGCCTTTCATCGTTGAAACAAGATATTCGCAAATTAGAAGAAATGTTTCCAAAAACGCATGATAGATTGCAATTGATCACAGCTACAGTTGATGAGTTGACCGTTCGATTTATCGGTGCCAATGGAAAGAAATATGAAATTCATGCAAATTTTACTGAAACTTATCCACAATCACCGCCAGTCTGGTTTTCCGAGTACGAAGATATAAGTAGTGTTGTAGAATGTCTAAGTAATACAAGTGGGGGTGATAATTTTGTGAGTAATTTATTATTTTTTAAACAACTTGAATTAAACTATTATTTGTTTCTATGTAGATTCTTGAACAAATTAAAATTTTATGCTCTCAATTATGTGAAACTTATTCACTCCCTTTACCGATTGAACTCAAAGATTTAACTAAGCCAAATACATCTCAACAAAATAGTAGCTCACAACAGCAATCTCAATTTGGTATTGAAAATTCAACTGATTCAGGCTATATAAATGATCACAATCATGATGACGAAGAAACTGAAGAAAATGAAGATACGGATATGGAAGAAGAAGATGATTTGCCAATGGAAGAAGGACCTAGCCACAATGAAAAAATTTATGATGGTATTAGTACAGAGAACACAGCAACATTAGAACGCCTCAAACAAAATCAACGGGAAAGTTATTTAAATGGATCTGTTACAGGTTCTGTTCAAGCTACTGATCGATTAATGAAAGAATTAAGGGAAATATATAAATCGGAAAATTTTAAGAAGAATGTTTTCAAAGTTGAGCTTGTCAATGATTCGTTGTATGAATGGAATGTAAAACTAATGGTCGTTGATCCAGATAGTAAATTGCATGCAGATTTGCAGCAGCTTAGAGAAAAGGAAGGCCGTGATTATATACTTCTCAATCTATTATTTAAAGAAAATTTTCCTTTTGAGCCACCATTTGTTCGTGTAGTTAGTCCAGTAATATCTGGTGGGTATGTACTAGGTGGAGGTGCGATTTGCATGGAATTGTTGACCAAACAGGTAAGAATATCATTGATAAACTTATCTAATTACTGTATTTATTTTAAATTATTAATTAATAATCAAGGGTTGGTCAAGCGCTTACACGGTTGAAGCTATCATTCTTCAAATCAGTGCGACACTTGTAAAAGGTAAAGCTAGAATACAATTTGCAGGTCAAAAGGTATTTATTATATTTTGATATTTTTTGCATTCTCAATAAACACGTAATCTAATCTTATTTTCCCAGACTCAATACAGTCTTGCACGTGCTCAACAATCGTATAGATCATTAGTGCATATCCATGAGAAAAATGGATGGTATACTCCGAAATTAGAAGAAGGTTAATTTAATTTGTTTTTTTATGAATATGTTTAATAGATTAATTTTTTTCATCAACTTTATTACCCATAATTCTCTTTACAAATCCTCTTATCATCCCCCATTCTTTGCTATATATACTTTTCCCATGTATTATAGAACCCGACTCAACAAAGTATATTTGTAAATTAATTTCACCTAATTGTTTGATCCAATCAATGATGGTATCATCGTTGATGTTATTAGTTAATGATTAATTATCAACATTTTATATAAATTATTTAAAAAAAGGGGTAAAACTATTTTAAAAAGCAATTGTATGTATTAATTTATAGATTGAATACATAGCGATTATCTTTTTTGAAATACTTTATTGCGAAAAATTGAAAATTTCTAAAAAATATTTCATTTCTTTATATATCGTAACAAAGAACATTTTTCCATCTAATTTTTTTTTAACACTTTAAATATTTCGAAAAATTTATATATGATAAAAATTTATTTCATGGACTAAAATCAATTTTCGGTCCTAAGTTTTTTTATGAATATCATTTTTCGTTGTAAATCTGTTAATTCACCACCAATTCTTTTCAAATCGATAAAAATTTGTATCGAGATATCAAAAATCTAATATTTATCTTTCATTCCAAATATTAAATTCATTTGTAAAAATTTCCAAATCACAAAGACACGATACAGACCATCCCCAAATAAGAAAACAATTCAGGTATATAGAATATTCATCTATTAATAGATGTCAATATTAGGAATTTAAAAAATTTAATTGGTAAAAATTTAAGGACTAAGAAATCTTTTAACCAATATTTATAGATATTTTTATATGAAAGTATTTGCCATGGTATCAAACCAAACTACATAGATCGTTGACATCAAAGTTTCAACGATGTGATCCATTATTTTTAAAAAATAATGTAATAAAGATTAAAAAAAAATAATTTCTTTCTTTCACTTCTACTTCGATTTAAGTGGTAAATTTCTTATTATAAATTAAAATATAAATTTTTCTAAGGGTTGAAATTTTTTTTAGTAGTTTTCTTAATCTAAATATTAGATCAAATATGAATTCGTCTTTTCACATGGTAAAAATTTAAAACTGATTATTTAAAATTAGTTTTTGTGTCTTTTTTGTATCGAAAAAATATCGAATGGATGAGTTGATTGTTTGAATATAAAACTCAATCGCTAAGAACACTTAAAATCACAAGTATTTTTCGATGATCTGCTATAATTGAACGAAATAATCAAAAATCCTTACATTTTACACACATTTTACAAAAATTCATTTTTTTAAGAAAAAAAATCACACATTTTAAAATTGACTAGATATTGATTATAGAACAGAAATTTTTTTTATCACTATTGTATTTATATATTCTTCTATAGAAATATCATTGCACGATGAGTCTTTTTTATTTTTCTGAAAATTGCCTAATCATATGATTGATAAAAAAAACATTTTACAAAAATAAATTAAAAAATAATTAAAATAATTCACAATCGCTAGAATATTTAGAATTTTTCATCGTTGGCAACAAATGTATGATTTGTAAAGCCATTTAATCGGATTTCTGGCTGTGGTTTTTCGCTTAAATTTTTTAAAGTATTAATCAAGAAAATCTGGCTATTATTTGATGAATTGAGATTATTATTTGTATCAAAGTCGTTTGTTTCTTTTAGATTGACTTCATCCAATGTTTGATCGAATTCCATTTGTTTAAGCAAACCTGGATACATTTTCTTCACTAATTCACCAACACATTCGTAGATCAATTTATATTGTGCTTCGTTTTGTATCATTGATGGCCTATATTTTCGCATTTCGATCACTGTTCCGAATATATCGATAGGGTCGTTTTTATCTTTTTTAAGTTGCACAAATATTCGATCAACTGCGATAAAAACTGCCGTCTTACCTATTCCATTACTTGTTTGAAAGTATTTTATTGAATTAGTTTAATTTTATTAAAATTTTTAGTTCAAAATACCTGCAATGTACTACAATTGGATTATTAATTGAATTATTCAATGAAATTAATTCATCAAATCCAATTTCATCACGAAAAACTCTCAAAAATTCAGTTATCATTTGAAAATTTTGTGGATTTTCGATTTCATTCCATTCAGTCAATTGAAAATGCTTGATAATTTTACATTCGTCATTCTATAATGAATGTTAGTCATCATTAATTTGATTCAAAATTAAAAAAAAAAAATGAATCTTACCATTTTTATTTCAAATGTTCGTACTGTATAATTAATAAATTTTCGTTTATTAATTAGTTTAATAATGATATTCTCGATTTGTTTGAAACTTTCACCGTCTTCTACAAAAAGATCAGGCCAATATTTATCCAGCATTGTATAAGAATCAACAAGCTTAGTAGTCATTACAATATATTTAACATTTTGTTGGATACACATTAACCAAAATGCGTATGTTGTATTTTTCATTGGAGATTGGCATGCAATATATCTCTTGTTTGAATTAATGCCTGGTATGTATGAAGCATTTATATAATCTGATGTTAAAAATCTGTTCATTTCTAATACAACTCTTGAATGATCATATGGTAAAATAAATTTATCTTTATTTTTTTGAAGATTTTTTGAAATACGTGCCTTATTATTTGTTCTTTTCAAAGTATTAAAACCATTTGTCAATATATCTAATTGCATAAATTCGTTAAATAATTTTTGATCATCAGTTTTGATTAGCTCATTGAGAAATGGCAAAAATTCAATTAACGGTATAGGTTGTTCATATCTTGAGTTTAATTTTTTAAGGTCAAATTCAATCAAACTTGATTGAACTAGAGGTTGCAATGACGCGCGTTTTTTAATTGTTGCAACCGATTGTTCAATTACTCGACCAATGCTTAATCTGTTTAACTGTTTATCTCGTGTCTCTTGATTTTTAATCTCACCAAGACCTTCAAAAGTACTGAAATCAACTGTACGATCACTATTTATTGTTTGTGTTGTGTTTTTAAAAAATTTTTGTTCAAACGAATTTTTCTTGAAATTGTTTTCATAATTTGAAACGTTGATTACAGGATTATTTAATTTTCTCACGTATTTGCTGTTCTGATGTTTAGGTGATGTATCAAAACGGTTGTTAATCAATGATTTAAATTTATCTCTTCTATAGAGAAGTAATATGATGATGATTACTAAGAGGAGAAATGAAGTAATTAAAAAAATCAGAATTTGACTGTTTGAGTCAATCGGCACTTGTTCATTTATATTTATTGATCTATTTACATTTTTAATCAAATAAAAATTTTGATCTTCTAAATTTTCAGCTATATTTCCATTCAAAAACTTCTCGTATTCAATATTTGAAAAATAATTCACTTTGCTAAGACTAATACTATAAGTGGTATTATTTGATTGGAAATCTTTCAAATTATTGAATTTAGTTTCTTTAATCTTATTAAGTATCAATTTGTCGACAATAAAAATTTTGCCTATTAATTTTAAATTTTCGTAAAGAGATAATAAGATTCCATAATTATCTGTGTATTCATGAATGCTCGAGTTTAAATTAATCCAGCAGAAATCGAGAGTGAATGAATTTGAAGATTCAAATTTCAATTTCACTTGCATTATATTATCATGATCTTTATACAAAGGAAGACTATTATTTTGATCTAAAACCTCTTCTTTAGAAAGGTTTAATTTTTGATCTTTCAAACATTTTATATCATTTAAATTAGGCTCTACAATAAGTCGTGTTTCTTTGTGCAGCAAAAAAAAAATACATCTTTTGGAATCTTTTGTGGCTTCATCACCTTTTTTTTTATTCTCTTGAGAATCATTTTCTTTCTCGAAGGGGCTTTTTGTTGTAATGTTTGAAAGTATTAAGTTTCTACCCAAAGAATTAAGAGTGCTTAAGAAGGGAACGGAGCTAGATATTGTTTGAGAAGTAGAAATCAAATCAAATTTAGAAGTAGTTGAATCCGTCACAATTTCAGATTGATCAACATCTATCCTTTTTTTTGTGAAATTCTTATCTACGTTTGACTCGTCATAATTGTTATTTTTAATTTTTTGTGGTAAAGATGGAATTTCTAATATTTTGTCTGATTGCACGAAAAAATTTTCAGCTGAAATCATTTTTTCCTGTGTAAAAAAGTAAGTTATTTATTTATTTAATATTTTATATATCACTAATTTTACCTTATTAAATCCAGCTAATGAAAAGAAAAATAGGATGATAATTTTTCTGAAATTCATTGTTTTATACAATATTTACATAATTCAAATGTTTTCTTTTTCTTATATTCTAAAATTTTTATCTATTAATTATCAATCGCTCGAATTCGTTCGAATTTTCATCCTCATCTCGAAATCAGCGATTCCAAAAAAATCATAAACTAAAATAAACAATACAAAATTTACAATATATTATAAAAAAATAAGAAAAGAGATAAAATTATTAGTTTAACTTTAGTTGAAATCACAAGAGAAAAAAAAATACAATAAAGTAATAAAATTAATTATTAATTTTGAGATTGAATACTTTTTGACTGAAATTCTCAAAACACCCGACGTAATTGATAAAATGTGATTGAGTGAGATGAATCAAGTACGAAATTCTAAATGCACGCATACTTTATCTAGAACACCTTAACTAGTTGCTTTATTGATTCTTAAAAAAGTTAACTTAACAACTGACAGTAATTTAATGTGATAAATTAAATCGCGAATCTAATAAGATATTCTTTTATTGAGAATCTTTTGTGAAAATATCACATTAAGATTTTATTTGTATTAGTCGTAAAATTCTTTATTGCATATGCAAAGAAAAGAAAAGTAATTAAATGTGTAATATATAACAGGAATTACTGTTTTCATTATTTCGTATTTTTTGAAATACTTAAAGATTAAACAGGAAATAGCTAATAAATCATTTCCAAAGATATTATGAATGTAGAAATTAATCAATATAATAATTGAAAATCAATTTCAAAGCATGCAGTTCATAATCGAATAAGAAATTTTTCGTGTTTCTTGTTTTTTAATAAAAACTAAGGGTTTATTATTTGATCTGTATAAAAATCAATATTATTTTTTTTTGTTATTTACTATACATGTTGCAACACTTTTTCACAAAATTCAAAATCTTAAGAATTGACATTCTTCTTTTGAATAAAATTAGGATTAATTTTATCTAAATTAATGACTTGAATGAAAGCTGACTGTAAAGCGAACAAGTTTGGTAAAATAAATTTAACATCATGATGTTTATTAGCTTTGATTTTTAAATTGAAATTTCTTGACGGTATGATTGAAAAAATTTTCAATTTAGAATTTATAACATAATGAAAAAAACATTTGTCGGGAAAATATATTAAGCTCACTATTTTCATTAAGAGAAATTATCAACCATTTGCATTGAATATTACTTTAATTTTTGACCGCCAATTATTATTCAAATAATATTAGATATATTTATTCTAATCTACTTTTAATAAGAATTCGAAAATAAATATTTGACACTTAAAATCCACATTTTATTTCAAAACAAATTCGATTTTTATGAATCAGTTCAATGATTAGAAAAACGAGCATATTTTGTTTATATTTTTAATATGAACTTTTAAGAGATATATTCAAATTCATATATCTTTGAGAGATAAACTTTTATCTTATGAAAATTAAATGAACAAGAATAAAAATCTTTAAAAAAATTAACAGATTTTCAGAATTAAAAAAGCAGCTAATTTTTGCGGAAAAAAAATTTCAAATTACAGTATAAAACTACAAATTGAATAATGATCTTGTAAATTTACATAAAATACATTTGTCTTGCAGACACAATGAAATTTTATAAATATTTATCAGAATTGAAAATATCGATAGAAAAATTAGAGTGAAAATTTGATTGGATTTAAAGATATAAATGAATAGATATTTTTAAATTTTTAAACAGTTTCATTAAAAGAGTAGGATAGTCAATTATCAATCTGTCATTATATCATAAATTATAAGTTAAAAATTTTAATCAAAAATTAATAGTTGCTATTACATCGAATATTCTGAAAATTTAAATTTCGATAGTTTTACTTTATTACGAAATTTCTAATAAAATTAAAATGCCAGAATAATTTAAACTTCACGGCGCTGGGTTTATTCATTAGTTAGATAATTAGTACGCTCTCCAAAACTCTTGTTCAAACAAATACTAAAGTGAAATCTACAAAACTTTCTATTAGGCAATTGAAAAAAAAGCCGTTGAATATTTTTTATAAAAAGAATAAATTCACAATTTTAATTTTAAATCTGATGGATAAATCAAGATGGCTTTTTATGATGAGTTGTAATTTTAATTGTGATAATATTCATGTTTTGGTGATATGATCTCTTATTACGTTTTCTAATTTAAGGATTACAATTAAATATAATCATGATTAAATATATACTAAATTAAATGATTGCAAAACATTAAGATATTCATAATCAGATTGAATTATTAGAGTATTGAAGCAATGATCTGGAATGAGTTTTTTTTTAATAAATATCAAGACATTGTATAATTTTTTTTCTTGAGAAATTGAGCAGAACAAGAAAGTTTGAATGAACTATTCAATTTAACTAATATTATTTATAATTTTTAACTATGAATTATGATTAAAAGAATAAATAATAATTTGAATAAAGTTGTAAATATTTATAGCGATACATTAAAGTTGAAATTGAATGAATAATAAATAGAAATTAATAAACTGAAATCGGATTATTAAATTAAAAAGAAATTTAATAATTTTTCAAAGTTTTTACTCTTGAGGATTGTAAGAACGATTAATTGAACGAAAAAAATTTAGCAGAAAAAATTTTAATTGGAATTATATGATCTAAAAAATGAATTTGATATAATTTTCTTTTGAAAACTTATAAATTCCATTATGTGAATCTCCTATATTCACTTTTTAAGAAATTTCTTAATTTGTCAAGTTAGAGTTAAATAAATTTTTGGACAAATCCGACATCTTTCACGCAAAAAAAGAAAAATGATGTTTTATTTAAATTTACTTCAGAAGCATACCCAAAATGACGCAACATAAATAGAAATATTTTGAATTTTCATTCATTTATTTAGAAGAAAAATTTTATGGAATTTTCGATTGATATATTTCGGTTTGAGCCACAAATAAATTTATTTGATATATGTGCGTAAAAAATATATATTTTGAAGTATTAATTAAAATATTGAATTTCATTGCCAATAAAAT
>BLXL01004063.1:0-18642 GCA_023170135.1 Acarapis woodi | reverse complement strand
AATTAAATTTCAATATTTTTTCAAATAAGGTTCAGGCCTCTATAATACAACAAAATGTCAATCGAATATTGATACACTTCGTTTGTCTGATTTAGATAATGAGAATTTAAAGAAAGTTTCAAATATTTTAGAAAATAGTAGCTCCGGCTTAGATTCTGGCTACTATCCATCACCCTATGCGATGACTAAATTGAATAGAAAAAATTTAAGTGAAGTATGTCTAAACAATGAGACATTAAATGATTTAGCATGTAATGGTTTAAATGAGAATCAGATAAATACTAAACTGATCGAACGTATATTAAATGATTCGACAAATGCATTTGCTTCTCATAATTCACCAAAAAAGGTTAAAATTTATATTTGAAGAATCCAATTTTATCGTATGATAATTAATTTCGATTTTTCATTTTTAGGAAGGTGAACCATTATATGCAACAGTAAAAAGAACTCCTAGAGCTTTGAGAACTGATTTACATATTTATCACTGTCCAGGTAAATTTAAAGTTTGAAAAAATTTGAGCAACACAATAATTAATTTTATATCTTCTAAAACAGGGACTTTAAAAAATAATTTGATTGATAATCAGGTTACTAATTGTGAAAGTTTAAACAATGGCTTAAATGGATTAAGTGGTAATCTAAATGGAAGTCTCAATCTTAATTTAAATAATAATCATACTAACCATCAAAGTCATGCCATTTACAACTCAAAATGTTCAAGTTCAACTTGTACTAATCAAACTGACATTGGAACATATTGCGATCAAGCAACTGGAAATTATTTTCATTTAGAAACAGACTGTAAAGAATCAATAACAGGTTAGCATTCAAATATGATTAACTTGTTACCCAAATACCCTAGGTGTTTTGATTTCATTATCATTAAATATAGTTAGTATTTTGAAGCTATTTTTAAAAATGCAATGCCTAATAAATTCATTCCCAATTTATTCATTATGAGATCGTCTTGTTTATTAAGATTTGTAAATAACATTCCTTATTAAATTTGTATTAAATTATTCCGAAAAAAATCAAAAAAAAAATAATTTTCATTATATTGAAAATTTGAACTTTACTAACTTTTTATTTTTTGACCTTTATCCCCAAAAAAATTTATTTAATTAATTTGATCTCAAAATTCATCTTTGAAATTCAATTCGAAATTTGTAAATTTGTATATTGATGAAAAAAAACAAGCTTTGAATTTGAGTTCAATCTCTGAAGAAACTATAACGGATTGTCAAGATCAGCAGCACAAAAATCAACAAGCATTCATACAACAAAAATTGATAGCACAAAAATTTGATAATATAATTAAGTATCAGTGTGGTATAAATGATCATAAAAATTTTAGATGAATAATTGGAAAGATTTATAATGATCAAATTATGTCTATACTAATCATAAAATGGTGTTAAAAAAAATATATAATTAATTAAAATTAAGTATGAATTTCTAAATACGAAATGTTATAATTGATGGTGATTTAAACGGTATCTTTGAAAAAAGAAAATTATATATTTATGTCATAACAATACACAAAAAAATATAGTCCATATTTGTTAAATAGTTTGATTATTGATCGCTAAAATTTATACTTAATCAGCAATTATATATTAATTATATTGAATCGTTAAATAATTCTTTCTTAAGATTTTGTTACTTTGTTAGGGAAAAAAATTTCAAAAAATAAGAATTTGATAAAAAAATAAAGAATCTATATTTTATAAGTGTAATATTTATTCTGTTAATACGATTCACATGATTAATTTTATAAGAAAAGATTTATACAAATTTATTCTCATTCCATTTTGTACATTTTGTGAAATCGTTGAATAAAATTTAATTTAATACTTTATATTCTAATTTTATTAAAAAATAAAAAACAAGTTTAATCTCAATTTTTATCTCAATTCTTTTCTGTAATATTATTTTGAATGACTTTTATCACTTTATATTTAACAAAAAAAGAGTAAAAAAATTGACTTGAATTGTTTTTTCGAATATTCAAAATTTAAATAATTAGGTACCAAATATTTTCAATTTTATTAATACAAACTCGTGGCTATTATCTTAGGTACTTTTGCAAAGAAAGTTTCACGAATTCTTAGAATATATTTATTTTTCAATTTTTTTTATAAGAAATTTACATGGTAATAATTTTGCAAAATTAATAAATAGTTATTAAATTTTTCAATTTCTTAAGATCACAAAATTCAAGCTTTATATAAATTTTAAACTAGATTTGAGAATAGATCAATTTATAGACTTAGTTTACTTTAAAAAAACTTTAAGTAAAAAAAAATTTAAAAGACTTAAAAGATGTGATATAAGTCGATATTGATAAAATTCTAAGAAATTTATTACGATATCAAATGAATTTTTTTCTTGAAAAAATTTTGCTGATTATTGTCAATCTTTTAAACTAGAATAGAGGTCATCTAAATTAAAATGATATTCCTAAATTTGAAAAAATTTCAATATGATTCGCAAGAAGAAATTAGGTGTATATTTAATCTAAATAACCTAATGATAGTTATAAATCGAATCAAATCAATGGTAATTATTGTTATATTAATTAATAAATTGATTATTTAGAAAGTAATAGGAAATAATGTATAATAAAAAGAAAATAAATTTACTATTTATAATTTTCAAATTTTTAATATAAAAATAACTTGTGTCCATTTAGAAATTTATAATGATTATCATGAAATACTCTGATTAAAATTTTTCAATAAATAAAAGAACACTGCAATATATTGAGATTTTTTGTAATTCCAATGATGAAAATTCAAAATATTTTTAATTTCAATTATAAATACTAAAATATAAAAAAAAGTAAATTTATCATTTCACGCATAATCAAGTTCGTATTCAAACAAATTCTGATTAAAAAATAACGAAAATAAAAGGAAGTTTTTTATCACTTATTTCATTTGAATGAAAAAATAATTTTTAATTAATTCTAAAAATTTAATTGCATTAATATTTTATTAGTTTCATTTTTTTTTATTTTAATATTTTTATTTAACATTGGATTATAGTTATTTAATTAGTATATAAAGTAACATCATTTAGTTATAAATATTTAATCTTAGAAGCATATCTTAATATGTAAAAATCAATAAAATAAATATTTGCAACAATATTTCTGACCATCATTGCTGTCCTTTGTGTGTATTCTACTTGTAATGTCCGAACGATGAGAATTTCTCATAACCTTTTATAATGGCTGATTGATAAGTAAATTCAATAATCAATAAAGATAAACTTAATGACGGAATGTATTAATCACTCTTTTTTTAGCGCACATTCATAATTTGAATTTAGCATTCAATTAAAAAAAAAAAGGCTGCAAATGCACGATATCTACTTGCACGATCAAAAACATTCAATGATAAGTGATATCAATAGATGCCGACAAATAATTGTCTAAAGAGACCACCACATTTTTTTATATATTACCATTTTTGCTTACCTGTTTTAAAAATATAAAATATTAACACTATAACTATTTATTCTTTTAAACAAGTGTTATCGTTGCAGATGGATATATAGTTAAATCAAATAAAGTCAAATAAAATTGGAATCCGCAAACCGAATTGATAAAAAAATTCTAATCAAATACATTTCAAATTTCGATATATCTCATACATTTGAATGAATGCTTTAGATTTCATCCAGCATGAAAATAAATTATTCGAATTGTTCATTTTTTTTCATGTAAATTTTATGAATTTGAATAAATAAATGATTTGACTAATTATAATTAAAAAAAATTGATCGCGTTTTAAATATGTTTTTTTTTTTTAGAAATCAAATTAATTTACAAAAATTAATTTTCTTTTGTTAATTATCGTTTGATTGTTTTTGTAAATTTTCTTAACGAATTCTTAAATTTTTGAGTTTTTGAGTTTTTGAGTTTTTGAGTCCTGTTTACTAAAAATAAAATTTATTAGACAAAATTAGTAATTAGAAGTTCTTGTTTTGTAGTTTTTAAATTATCTGCCATATTTTGAAAATTTTGATTAATATTTATCGGTCAGAAACCTAACATAGCTTAATTTTTATTCAAATTCATATATTTACACAAAGCAAAGGTGCTCGAGCTTGCAAAATGAATCAAAGCGATCCATCCGATGAAAACAATAATCAAAAAGTCGGAAACTTCGAACTTAAGCCGAAAATCTTTAAAATTCAGGATTCTTATATTTGGTGAAATTTAATGTCCTTTATTTTTTTTTTCATTAATAAATTTCTTAATCATTAATTAATTTTTTTGTCTTAATTATCTAATAGCCGGACTCTGTCAAGCAAAGATATGAAATCTACTTATCATATTATTCTAGCGTTCGCACTTTACTTTTGTATTGTTAATATTCTTTACTATTTTGCAAATCCAGATGCATTGCGAAACGAATTCATGTTTGTAATTTCATCACTAAAACACATTGAAATATTCATAATTCAACAAATCATTTATTCAGTTATACTGCTCTTTGTCATACATCCACTCACCAAATTTTGGATAGAACAACGAACTAGGTTTAACAAAAAAATTGTTTTGATTGACGTTGCATACGGATTAAATGTATTAATCATCATTGCACTCATATATTTAGGTTCGCTAACCACTATTTTCCTACTTGATATAAATTCAGTTATGAGCGTTGCTATTGTTACAGATAAGGTAAGCTAAAAAAATGATTGAAATTTCTAGTAAATTTTCTTTATGCATAAAATTTATTGCTTGTTACTAAATTTTTGAAAAATATATTTAAGATTCGAATAACAATGAAAACTTTGGCATTCATAATCGAATCAAAACGAAAACAAGAAATTGCATTAAAAAAAGGTGAAATTAATTAAGTTCATGATTCATTAAAAATGATTGCTAATTTATTTTTTTAATAAAATTAGACAAAAAAAATGCCGAATTCTCAACTCTTAGACAACTTTTTTACTATTTATTGGCGCCAACTTTAGTCTATCGTGATAATTATCCAAGATTGGAAAAAAGAGATTACAAATTACTAGCCAAATTATGTCTTCAGTATGCACTCTGTTTATATTTCATGTTAGTTATTCATTGTCGTATTTTTTATCCCATCTTTTCACAAGTCGGTTTAACCCCAATCGATGGAAAAACACTTGTCAAGAACCTATCAATCATTTTTTTAGCAAGCAGTGCGTCTTGTCTTTTAGTGTTTTATAGTTTCCTTCATCTTTATTCAAATATCAGCTCCCAGGTAAAATTTGAACCATTCTCACTTGATTACATAAATAATAATTGAAATTTTTTATTCAGATTTTTCTGTTTGGTGATAGAGTATTTTATGAAGGTAAATAAATTGACGATAATCAATTGTGTAGTATTTTAATAAATCCAAATTCTTGCTTTTTAAAGATTGGTGGACATGCACTGACTATTCGACTTATTATAGAAAATGGAATATATTGGTGCATGATTGGATTTACGCTTATCTCTATACTCCATTAGTGCATGTATGTATTTTGATAAGTCAATTAGGCAAATATTATTTATATGATAAAAATAATTAATTATTTCAAACAAAAATTATTACTACAGATTCTAAAAGGAAATAAAGTACTAGCTGGTCTTCTATCAATTTACATATCAGCACTTTTTCATGAATACATAATAATAGTCTCTATCCGCCATATAAATCCAATTCTGTCAATTTTGTTCGCCGGTTTCGGAGGTAAATAATGATAGATTTTCATTAAAAGCATTTATTAAATTCATTAATTTCTTTTTATTTCAAATAGCTTTGATTTTTGTAATCAATGGACTGTTAAATATTGCCCATGCTAAAAAAGTCAAAAAAGTAATGGTAGAAAATATCAAAAATGGCAATGCAATAGACAAAATAGAAAAACGTAAAAAAGAAATTGATGTTAAAAGTGTTAATTTTGCAATCAATAATACACTTTTTCTTCTTGGAATATTTAATGGCTGGTTTTTAATGATCAGTATATATGGTGTTGGATATTTTAGTGTCAAAAATTGTTTGGCAAGTATAAAAATAATTTTAAAAAATAAATCAAACCTGTGAACTTATAATTGCAAAACTTATCTTTTATCTCAAGTATTGCGTCATATTTTTTCATTAATCAATTAATTTCTTTTTTCTTTCCCTCTCAAGAATAACGAAGGTCTATTTCCGAATTTTTCGATGGATTGCTTAAATATTAAATTTTAGTATCCACCAAATTACCATTAAATTGCCACTGACTTAATTGCATGATATTTAAATATATTGATGTTTTTATAGAATTTGAAAATTCTCAAAATCACAGATCTATCGAAATTATTTATTTTTGTACATTATTTTTTAAATATAATCAGATGGATAAAATTCGTCTTGCATTTTTTTATAAATTTACTATTTATTATTTTCAATTATAATAAATAATAATAAATAATAATAAGTTATATTAATAATAAATTATATTAATAATAAATTATAAATATTGCAAAATTATGGTTCATTTTTAATATTTCTCAGTTTCTAAATTATTAGAAATTAATTTATTTAGTTGATCTGAGTTATAAAAAATTATAAATTTTCGAATTTTTAAAATATCAAGCATCTTTTGTATCAAATTCTTTATGTAATAAATCTAACAATTTATTCACTTTATCAATATCATTTTGTAACTTTTTAATTGGTTCCATTTGAATAGATAGTTCTTCACCTAATAAAAAGAATTTCAATTAAAATGATTTGTTAAAATAGACAGATAGAAGATTATTCTAGCTAATCAAATAATATTAAAAAGTTAAAAGAATTAAAAATTATGCATTACATTTTGCCATTATTTGATACATTTTCTTTGTGTTTGCATCAATTTCATCGCACACAGTGTCCAAGTAATCATGATAAGAATTGATATTTTCTGAAGTCAATTTAGACACATAGTGAACAAAATCGTTGATATTTTTCATCATTATATTCAGTGATTTGGCAATCAATTCAGCTAAAGTTAGGAAAGAGATGTCAATAGTTAAGCAGCTAAATTGATTAAGTTTCTAAAATTTGACCAAATATGCAAATCTGGTAAAATATAATTATTAGTTACTATTTTATTTCGATTACTTCAAAAACAAAATAAATTTTAAAAAATGAATTACCTTCGGTTTCAATATCTTCAAGAAGCATGACATCAGGTTGGAAAAAATTTTTAGGTCGATTTATTGATAAACTGGAGGCTTTTGTGTGCGGACAAGTTGAACTTCTCAATTTGTCTTCGAGATCACTGGCTACATAATTAATCATACCATTCTCTTCAACACTGAGAGTGCCAAGAAGACTATCCAATTTTTTCAAATCTTGTTTAATCATTTTTCTTTCAGGTGATGTTAATGGGGATTGTTGATTTGATGATAATGGTGAATTTGTTGATTTTTGTGTAAGCATTTTTTCATTAGAATTCTTTTCGGTCATTTTTTAAATAATGGAATTAATTTTAATCTTACGAATATTTTTTATAATATATTTTTTTAATTGTTTTAAGAACATCTTTAATTTTGAAAAAAAAATACAAAAACTAAACATTTGTTGATATGTGATAATTTTCTTTTGCAACCATAAGGTAACGCTACTAGTCAATATACAAATTAAAATTGAAGAATCAGAAACTAAATTTGAAAAAAAGTATCACAAAAAATAAAATTTTTAAATACCATTCGACATTTTATGACATAATATTCTTGTTTTTCGTTCAACTCTCTACAAATCAAATACTCGTTGCTGAGGAAAAAATCGAAGATTTTTTTAATGATACTTATCACTCAGTTAAATAATACTTGATAATTGGGTATTCAAATATAAACTTAGCATTAATTCACTTTTATAAAAGAATTGAATGAATTGACCAAAAGAAAAAAAAACATAAATTTTTAAAATTTTTCAATTTATAAATTGAGCAAGTGTATTTCTACGATAAAAAATCATAAATAACTTATTAATTATATGAGAATATTTGATTATAAATTTTCCTTGAAGAAAAAAAGGAAAAAATAAAAAAAGTAATAATTAAAGATGTATTCGTTTTGTGAAAAAAAAATGTGCAACATTCACACATGATTATTGAGATTCGATCAAGGAAGAACTTAGAAATAATATAAAAATCTTTGAATATGATTAAGAAAAACTAATCGAACTATATTTAGAATTGTTTAAGTATCAAAAATTTAACAAGTAATTTATATTTATAAAATAACTAATACAAAAAGCTTGTCATAAGATTTTAGGATAAATATATCGTTTTAAGAAAACTTTATGAAGATCTTCACTAGTATCAAAGTGATCTACAAATGAGAAAAGTTAACGACAAAACCTATTCGGAAAGGAATCTAAATTTCAGACCTAAACCACAAATTTCTTCGATTGCACGCTTTGCTGTGCTTATCAATTAACAATCTGAAATGATAATTATGCCCGAGATAGAATAAAATTTACTAATCATTTAATAAACAAATTTAGGTATTTAAATAAATAAAGATTAGGATTACAAATAAATTATCATGGGTTATATCAGAGAATCCCAAAAACTATGTGATTCAATTATTTTTAAAACGAAAAGAAAAAAATTGTTATTGATGAATTATTCAGAGCGAAATAAAGCGAAAAGCAAGCAGCGGAGAGATTATCGAATAATTTTAATCAAAGAAATTGAATTGAAATCTTATTCATTAATTAAGTTAGAATAATCTTCTATGCAAAAGGCAACGTTAATAAAATTTAAATCATATTTATCTATAGAGATGTATGAAGCAAATGCATTGAAAAAGAATTTATAATGTAAAAGGTTTTCATGAATATTTTATCAGATAATTTTGATAACAGAATCAGTGACAAAATTAATATCGAAATGTGTTTGTTATAAATAATATCTTCAAATTTTTGGCAATTCTTTTTAAAATATATTTGTATTTTAGATTTCTTTATTAATTCGTATTCGCACATATGATTGAATTTTAAACAAAATATAAAAAAGATGAGTTTAAAATGTCTCGTAATTATTACTTACACAATTCGCAAAATCTGTTTAAATTTAAAATTCTGATGAAAAATGAAATGGCCTTAAGTTTAATCCAATATTTCGATCGCAATTAGAAAATGTCTTAATTAAAAAACTAGAATGAATACCCTGAAACTCTAAATTATATTTTTTTTGGAATTTGCATACTCATTTGATTGAAAAAGTGATTTAGTTAGAATTCATTTAGAAATAATGAATTTAGTCGAGAAAAATTTAAAGATATATATTTGTATTGATTTATAGATTTTATATATTTAATTAGTGAACCATGATTTATAAATCAAATTAAACTCAAAGCTTTTATAAAATACTTATAATAATACTTCGTTTTAAGAAGCACAAGATGTTCTGTGAGAGGAAATTTTACAGAAGATATGAATTAACGCTTGGACAGCAGACAATCACCTAGTTTCTAATATTTTTGAATTAATCATCATATTATTCAATATCGATATATAAAAACAAAAATTAGACATGCGCATTTATTGTAATTTTTAAGTGTCTCGTTCTTTTATTTTTATATTTTTTTGAAAATTTTTTGTTTAAATTTTTGCGTTAGTAAGATTTTATTATTAAATGGTTAATACCTACAAGACGATCTGCTTTCATACTAGAAAACAATTCCATACATTCCAATCAAGATTTAAACTTAATTCATCTCCTTGTATCCGATTACAAAACTACTTAATTGCTTGGCAATTAATCAACTCACCTTTTTATAAATATAAAAATACCTTCAAAAATCCATTCAACATTGGTCAATTTAGCTGTAAAATGAGTTCAAATAGTAATCCAATAGTTGTCGAGCCAAAATCAACCCATCAGGCAACTGTATGTTTTTCAATTTTTATTTGTCATGCTTAGTCTATTTTTTTAAGCATTAATTATTAATTTTATCTTTTTTAATTTAACTATTGTGTATAACTAATGTGCTACTTGAGTATTATACTTTTTATAATCATTTTATTCGATAAATAAAATTACGCTTTTTCTTGAATTAGTTATTCTTTTTCCATGGGTTCGGTGATACTGGATCTGGATGGTCAGACTATTGGCAATGTCTGGGTGTAAATGGCTTGAAAATTATTTTGCCAACTGCTCCCTCAAATCGTGTGACTTTAAATATGGGCATGAAAATGCCGTCATGGTTTGACATTTATGGATTGTCTGAAGATTCAAAAGAAGATGACGAAGGCATCAAAAAAGCATCTCAATATGTACATAGTTTAATTGATGAAGAAATCAATAAGACTGGCATTTCGAGTGATAAAATACTTTTAGGTATACAGTTAAATTGGAATTTAATTTTCATCAAATTATTAATTTTCTTTCTTTTATATCTTTGATTTTTAGGCGGCTTTAGGTGAGATTTCAACTTTTTTTTTTTTTCTATTTCATTAAACTGATTTGAGATAAATAACTTGATTAATTTCTTTTTTATAAATCAGTCAAGGCGGTGCACTTGCAATCTACAGGTAAAATTATTAAAAATTATTTTCAATTTTTTGTCATACTCAAAATAACTAAAAATTTTTACCTTTTTAGCGCACTGACATGCCCTAAGGTGATTTAAATATTTTTATATTCTATTTTAAAATAATTCGATATAAATATTAACAATTAGCATTCATTTTTTCGCGTATTTTGATATTATTTTTGCTGTCAGAAACTTGCTGCTACCATTCTTTATTCATGTTGGTTGCCGTTGCATAAAAGTATTTCTGGTGCAATAGTAGATATTAATAAACAATTGCCTACTTTACAATGCCATGGAACGGCCGATTGTAAGTTAAATCTAATAACTAATCTAGCCTATTTGTTTCATTGAAACAGACTTCTTAGATTTTTTCTATAAACCAATTAATTTCTCAACATAATATGATATTAATTTCTTTTTCTTAAGTCATTGTACCATTAAAGTGGGGACAGATGACCAAAGATTTTTTGCAAAATCAAGTAAAAAATGAGAATGTTGTTTGGAAAGTGTATGAAGGAATGGCACACTCAGGTTGCACTGAAGAATCTAAAGACACAAAAGAATTTTTAACCAATTTATTAAAAAAATAATGAAACTTTTGTTCAAAATTTATTTCAAATTTTTTGAAAACTACAAAAAGTTGAAATCAATTACATGAAATTTATTTTTACTTTCAAATTAACACAAATTATGTAAAAAATTCATAAATGAATGTAATCATAAAACGAAACTATTTAAATTTCTTCAATATGAGGCACCTCATATTTTTGGTTTTTCTTAACTAATGTTTTTAATTGATTACTTATTGACATAATATGAATAAAGATTTGTGGAATTTATTCAATAGTCTGTACAATTGTTAAAGTCATTCAGTTCAATATTATTTTCTTTTATTTAATCACGAATAAGTAATTTTCAAGTTTTGATTAGTGTTTTAATTTAACATTACTTGATTTATCGACTTATAAATTTTGTGACAGGCATCATTTTATCGAGTAATTCAATTAAAAAAAGACCAGCACTTGCGTTATTGATGAAATGTAATAAAATGAAACGCCTTCAAGTTTTTTGTATAAGAGCGTTTTTGAATAATATTATTGTTTTTTTTTTTACGACAAATTTTGTAAATTTCAGGATATATTCATATGAAATTGTAATAAAAAAGATCCGTCCTGGCTTCAAATTTTTTTTCGCCTAAAAACGGTGTAAATTTCAAAAATTCATGAAATTTTATCTAAAAAATTGAAAATCATCCATACATCGAAGGCCAAAATTAGTTAAATCAAAATTTAAAAAGGATTATTTGTTTTTTAGATATAATTTGATTCAAAATGTATCATCAAAACTTTCTGATTGAGTCAAAAATTATATCCTAATCTGCAGAAAAAATTTGATCATCATTATAAAAATTATTGTGATATTACTATCAACATATTTTAGGTATGGTTGTTTTTGCAAGATACGATCAAATTTCTTTAAGTCCATTTAGAATTTTTAAAAAAATATTTAAATTATCGAATAAATTGTTCTGTTATCAAGACCATTATATCTTTGTTGAAATCATGAAAAATTAAAAAAGATAAAAAAAAATACGCAGATTATTATCATATTGCTGTCTATTACAAGGAAAACTATAGTGTGTAATTAAAATTTTTTCAAAATAGTAGTTTCGAAATTCACTTCAATTTTTATGAAATTTTATTTTCTAGATTGTGTATTCTAAAGTCTCTGATGATTTCATCAAAAAATATAGTATTTGATATTCGTTGAATACTATTTAGTATCAAAAAAAGCAACTCAAAAAGAGCAACTCAAAAAGTGACCTTTCATTAGCAAATATAAAATTTTTTAGTAAAACATCACTTATAATACTACGAATCAAATTTCATCTTTTATGTTGTAAAATGAGACTGTTTATTCTTAAATTTTACGAATAAATTAAGATTCGAAAAAAACCTTTGATTTTGAAAAAAATTTTAGATACTTTAATATATATTTGAGATGAATATATAAATAAATAAAAAAAATAAATAAAAAAATTAATAATGTAAATGTGATCAATATACCAAAAAGGACAAAAACAAATGTTTTAAAAGTTGGTGAAACGAGTGTTTCAGACCGATCAAATGTATGGTGTCTTTAATTAAGATTATTTGTATTTCATTTATTTAATTAATTTTGTAATTAATTTAAAACAAAAATTAAAATTTCGCCTTAATTTTTATCAAAAAATAGAAAAAAAATCAAAACCTTTTTTTTTTTGACGTGCTCATACAAATGAGAAGTTCGACAAAAATGTATTTACAATTTTATTTAATAATATTTTTAGATGTGTGAAATTTATCTTACTAAGTTTTATTCTTGAACGCTTAATTCCCAAAAAATTTAAGATGAATATTGTGTAAAATTACTGCAAAGAGCGAAAATTTTTTCAGTATGAGAATACTTATCAATTACATTAGCTATTTAGACATTTTTTCAGCGTATATATATAATAAAATATTGAAATATTTAATTTTACATTATGAACTATACGAATAATCTATTGCACTTTGGATCACCATTTGACGCATGTTTTTTTATTTTGATAAATAATTGAATTCACTTAATATGATCTTTAGAAAAAATTTTAATTCGTTTAAAATTTCTAGTAAATTTGTTAATAATTTCATAACTTATGAAATCAATTAATTTGCCTGTTGCATTGAAATTTGAATTATTTGAATTTCAAAGAGACTATGATTATGTCTCAAATCGAAAATGCAAAACGTAAAGCAGCTTACAAAGCTATTGATTGTCATCTCAAGGTAAGTCATCATTTTACATTCGTTTTTTTTATTTGTATTCATTCTTTCATATTTTAGAACAATACTGTAATTGGTATCGGTAGCGGATCTACTATCATTTATGCTATTGAAAGAATTGCTGAAATCATTAAAAAAAATTCATGGAACGTCAATTGTGTACCAACATCATTTCAGGTGTGGTAAAAAAAAATTTATGACCTAATTCGATTTAACTTTCAACAATAAAAATTTTTAGGCTAAACAATTGATAAAGCATCATAGACTAAATTTAGTTGATTTAGAAGATTACACTAAATTGGACATCTGTTTCGATGGCGCCGATGAAGTGGATGGTAATTTGACTCTAATTAAAGGAGGAGGAGGATGTATGACCCAAGAGAAAATTGTTGCATTCGCATCTGCTCAATTAATTATTATAGCTGATTATCGGAAAAATGTAATTAAATTAGGTGGGTTATGATTGTTTTTATTTCATCCTACAATACTGTTATTTGGTTCGTTTACTAGGTCAAAATTGGAACAAAGGCATCCCGATCGAAGTTATTCCTATGGCGTATGCTTTTGTCAAAGCACATATAGAAAATAGTTTAAGCGGGGAAGCAATACTTAGAATGACAACAAATAAAGCTGGACCATTAATAACAGATAATGGTAATTTTATATTAGATTGGAAATTTGAAATCGAAAAAGAACATGATTGGGCAAACGTGAATACATTTTTATTACAAATACCTGGTGTAGTTGAAACTGGTCTTTTCATTAAAATGGCAACTAAAGTTTATTTTGGAAACGAAGATGGCACAATAATTGAACGGCCTTAATATTTTATTTATCATATATTTAATTTATATTGTGAATTGCAGTGATAAATCCAGACCTTAAGATTTAAAGGTTTTATCAATTAAAAGACTAAATATCTTGCTTAATCTAGATATTTAAATAATTTTTTTATAATTACCTAGATGCATTTTTTATTTTGTGACTTTTCCTTTTTTTCGCTTAATCAAATTTATCTGATAATTTAAAATAAAAATAAAATTTTACTTTTAATTCACATTTTTATAAATTGGATAGTGCTAGATTATTATTACGCTGAATTTTTTAGTGTTTTTAACATTATAGAAATTCTTTTTAACTATGATTTTGAGCTTGATTTTGTTCAAACACAATTATAATAATGAGAGGCAGAGAAGATATATTTTTTTCTTTAAATGGATTTTGGACTTCTTATTACGAGTTTAATAACATAGATCGCTCAACATTTTTTCTAATCTATGTTTGCTTACTTGTTTTTACTTATTTTGCATTGTTATTTTCATTTACATTTGGTTATTTCACCACTCAAATGATGACTACTCAACGTCAATTTCCATTTAATAATTCAGAATTTTTTCTTCCTCAATTCAAGTAATTAAGTATTTCTTTTATGTTATTTATCATAAAAATGTTCAAATACAGGATATTCATTCAGTTTTCTCGAGCAAAAAACTAACGTATTAGCTGTGATTCATCATATATATCCAAATGATTTTAATTTGAAAAATACATTTTCGATTTATTTGAACTGTATAATATTGTCAATAAACTCTATATATTGTATGGAAACCCGAACTGACTCTTCATAATTATGGTATGTTTTCCTTTTGGTGCGAAATTTGATAGTCGTATAGATCGAGAATGTAAAAAAATTATTTCCGGTCAGGGGGAAAATATTTAAAGCCAATCAATGAATGCCTTTAATTGATTGAACTGATTAAAAAGTTATTGAAGGAATTCAATGATTAGAAAGTGAAATGTTGGAATAGCTTGAAGTCGTTAAAATTTTTATCGAAATTATCTCTAAGGTTGTAATATTTCGAATCGATTTTTTTAATTGGAATAAAATTTTTTCAAACGTCAAAGAATCTTTTTAGTTAGTGGGCTAAGTAAATTTTTAAATAATCATAATTTCACTCATATTTATCCTGACTATTCAAATGACGTTCAATAATCATCTTTTTTGTTTTTAATAGGATAATTTCTTGTTTGATCATTCTGAATATTTTTTTTTCGTCAGATTTTAACAAATATTCAATAATTTGATTATATCTTACATTTGTAGAACAAAATTTAATTTTGCCAGAATTTTTTCACAATTTGATTAAATTTCTTCTAGATGGCTGTTTAAATAAAAATTATATACATATTTTCATATTATTTAATGATCATGTTCTTAAAAAATATATTTAGACTGATTTAAATTATTAAGTTTTATTTTTGTACAAAAATAATTTTTTTCCTTTTTTCGAAATTTTGAGTAATTAATACATGAATAAATAAGAAAATGAAGCCGAAAATAATTTTATTAGATATTGAAGGCACAACAACGTCGATATCTTTCGTTAAAGATGTTCTGTTTCCTTTCATAACTAAATCACTTGTAGAACATTTAAATGTTGAGTGGAATTCGAAATATTTGCATGACGATATCGACTTACTGAGAAACGATGCACTGAATGAATATAAAAATGGAAATTCGATTATACCATTAATACCGTTAAATAACGGAGTAAATGATGAAGAAATCAAACAGGCTGTTATTAGAAACGTAGAATGGCAAATGTCGATCGATCGAAAATCGACTTCCTTGAAATCATTACAAGGTCATATATGGAATTCAGGTTATGAAAATGGACAATTAAAAGGACAGTAAGTTTTAAGTTAAGAAACTGTTTATAAATCAATTTGAAAAGTTCATCAAAACAAATAAATTTTTGCATTTTCGATTTCCAGGCTATTGTTCTATGCAATTAGTAAATAAATTTTGCAGCATATATGAATAATTTATATCTAAAAATTTTCATGAATTTTCAATTTCTTTGAATAGAAAGATTCTTAATAAAATATTTTATTTACAGCTTTGAACTTAGCATGAAGATAAGAAATTTTTTTTTTACTTTTTTATCAGCGTTTATCAGGATGTAGAACCAGCATTTCAAAGATGGACCCAGAAATTAAACATTAAAATTTTTATTTACTCATCTGGCAGTATTACTGCCCAAAAGCTTTTATTTAAGCATACAACTGAAGGCGATCTGCTGAAGGTATTGATGGAAAAATATTTTTCCCTTGTTGATTCTAATAATTTTTTTACTTACTCTCGCAGTACATATCCGGTCATTTTGATACAAGGATTGGTTCTAAAGTTGATCCGTCTAGTTATAGAAACATTTTAAAAGAGCTTGTTACAACACCTAAAGATGTTCTTTTTCTAACTGACGTTCTGAAAGGTATAAATTAATTACATATTAGCTAATATTTTTATTTTGAGATGACTCATGTAAAAAGCTTTTAGTAATTTTTTAAACTAATTTATTGTGATGTCATGCTTAAAATTTTATTTATTGTTATCTACTTTCGTACAGAAGCTCAGGCAGCTAAATCAGTTGGTATTGAGAGTGTGATCTTAATACGACCGGGAAATCCAAAAATTGAAAACAGTGAATTAGTTAAATTTCAAAGCATCAATTCATTTGATGAATTAGATGATCTTTTTTTATAATGCAAATCCCATTAGAGCTCGAATTTAAGAAGCGAGATTTTTTTGAAAATATTATTATCAAAAATATTTTGTAAAATATTCTTTAAAAATTTAAAAAATTTAAAAAATTTTTATGAAAAATTAATTTCTTATCTGAATTTACTAATCGTTAAATCAAAGAAATTTTTTTTTTACCCAAATCGTTAAATAAATTAACTTTGTAGATAAATGTGATTTTTCTAAGTAAATTATTTTTGACATTGATTGTAAATGGGCATTCTAATTTTACCATTTTTATATAAATTTTCTGTAACTTGAATATTTTCACTTCTTCACTTTTTTATCAATTTTTAAAACGAATTTTTTATAATCTAAAAATATTTTTAATGCTATTTTAGTATTTCTCGAAAATACAATTATCATTAAAAATCATTATTTCATCTAATTAAAATTTTTCCATTAATTAGAATTTACATTTCACAATGCAATTCAAATAATTCTTGATTTGTGAAAAATTTTGATAATTTTTTAACATGAAAAAATTTTGTACATCACCAAACTTATTCTTTTTTCAAGCATTCTGGTAAAATATTTATGCGTAAAAAAGATTGCTTTTTTTGTTTGACAAGATTTTAGTTAAATAATCTTTTGTCTGCTCAAAACTACGGAAGTGAGTAGAATTCAAAAAATTGTTCTCTAATCTTAAAAATAAAGCATTTATTTTATATGTGATATAATAAGTATGAATACTTAGCATAGAGATGATGTATTTTATATTTTAAGTATATAAAATTTTAATTAGTTGCTTTTGTTAACATAAAAAAAGAAAAAAAAACTAAAAATCTAAGGTAGTAAATTGGAAAATAAAAAAATACTTGGTAAAAATCGATTAATAAAATCTTCAAGATTAAGTCTAAAGGTAATGATTTAGAATTTGACTTATATAAATCAAGTGATATATGATTTTTGATAGTCATATGAAGAATCACTTTCTTTGACGGAATATCTCTAGAAGCAATAATATGTAAGTGATTTTCATAAAGAAATTTTCAGAATTTTCATATATCAGTTCTTGAAAAATTTGAGTTGAAATTTTTTTTTTTACTAATTTTATAACTATTTTTTTACTTAAGATACTAGTTTATTGAATAATATTTGAAAATTTTTAAAAATACTATTAAAACAAAAATTTTTAGGACTTTTAAAAAATAAATAAATTTTTTTCTTCACTATTTTTTCTTTGAAAAAAATCCCTTATCACTTTTATTAAATAATAATGATCATTGCTGTCATATTTTTATTTAAAAATATGATTACATTTGAAAACAACGGACAAAATTTTATCATACAAGTGTAAGTTTAGGAAATTAACTTATTAAATTTCCAAAGTTTAGAATGAATCAGCCCTACAGAAGGAAGATTTATGATTAAGATATATCTATAAATGATCATTTAAGGTATAAGTCAGGATTAAGAACTGAATTATATATTTTTAAATATCTCGTATAAATAATTATCAAAATTTTTCTTATTTTGTAATATTTTTTTAAATATATTTAGAAACAAAGAAAAAATAGTGAAGAAAAAAATTTATTTATTTTTTAAAAGTCCTAAAAATTTTTGTTTTAATAGTATTTTTAAAAATTTTCAAATATTATTCAATAAACTAGTATCTTAAGTAAAAAAATAGTTATAAAATTAGTAAAAAAAAAAATTTCAACTCAAATTTTTCAAGAACTGATATATGAAAATTCTGAAAATTT